>JAUZNK010090681.1:0-28996 GCA_035046665.1 Euphysa ruthae | reverse complement strand
CATATATACACCTTGCAGAGCTAGCTTTCTCATTTATCAGTATGGTGTATGGAATCATTATTGTAGTAAATCAACATTGTTATTTTTTTGTAGATGGTGCAACCAATCGGTTTTTAGCAGTTGCTGGTAAATTTGTGAAATGTTTTGCAATTTCTCAAGTAAATAACAGTTATGTGTAAGTAGCTTTTAATTTGTAATGACTTTAGTATAATTTAAATTTAATGCCTATCTGTTTATATTATAAATTCTCCCATGCTAGGGATAGCAAAAAAAAAGCGTAGGTCTATTTATCATGGTAGTCCCAAAAGAGAGAGGTGCATATAATAAAACAACAAAAGAAACCTTATATTCTGCTTGTAGAATCAAGGAACGAATATTGCCTGATTAATCCTAAATTAAATTTTTGTTTCAGGTATCTTAGGTAATGCTTTTTTTAAATTATCTTTTAAAAATGTTTACATTGAAACTAACCTTAAAGATATCTAATCAGAATTTTCCAAAGTCATGGACTAGGGTACTGGTAAGAGCTAGAATTTTGGTCTTGAACTATTTTTATTTTTTTTTTTATTTTTTTAGTTTTTTAATTTAAACTAGGTTTTAATATTAGATAGGATTTTTTTTGGGCGTGGATAGCTTTTAGTTTCTATTAACTGAATTTGACAAATAATTTCTTTATGATGTTTCAATACCAATGCCGATACATTTATATATTTATCTTTAAGACAATGCCCCCTTTCTGGGGCAAATTAACCTTTTAAACTGCCCTCTCTAATAGTTTTGACATTTGCAATCAATTTAGTTAAATACGCCATAGTCATATTGTAGATTTAAAATTAAATTAAATTTTATTTCAGTTTTATTTCTTTTCCAGCAAATAAGTAAATAGAAATAGATAAAGCCAACATTTTTTATCTTTCTTTCTTTGTTTCATAAAAATTTACCTAGGCAGTTTGTTTCTTTCCTATTTAAATTCAATTTAAAGAAAAAACTTTAGGGTCGGTTGTAACAAAATTATTCTCAGCTGTTTTCACATTCATTTTGAGACTTAATTTCAGAGAATTAATTAGGTCACATTGTCACGTTTAAAAAATCTCTTTCATTCTATGCCAAGCATCTATATTTTCAGGTACATTTTTTCAGAAAACTCAAATGATAACTAACATCAAAGCTTTGTTGTTCCTTTTAATATGATATTTATTATTTAAATGTTTTTTTAGTTCAGTTAAGTTGTAAGGCTGCTTTGAAAATTGTCCCTATAAACCACAAAGTTTTCATCTGTTGCCATTGCAAATCAAGATTGTCATTCATCTTATTTGTTTTTCAATACTGTTTATCCAATGATACAAGTTTAGTTAGACAAACAATTGTATTTTTTAAAATTGAAATGGTTTATATTTAGAAGTTTTCTCATGTTTGTTTTAGACATGTTATGATAAAAAAAATCATTAAAAAAAATACATTTCATTTTAAGGAATAAGGTAGCACCATCTAAACAATGAGGTGTTATTTCAGTATTGTGGAAATGAAATTTTTCATAATAACGTCCCTGTTGAAAACTGATACTTGATTTAAGTGGGATTAAGATCATTCTTTCCAGGAATTTCTTAGAATAAAATTTGAAATCATTATGACAAAAAATTTGTCAACGTGCAGAATATCACTATCATGACTAAAAATTTATATCAGTCGTCCTGCTAAATAATTCTACAGAGTATTTGGACATTATTGCATTAACAACAAGGTCCAGAGTTGCAGTCTAGTAATCATTAGGAGTAATAACTAGTGACTAAAATTATTGGTTGAAAGTTTAGATTAAAGGAGTGAAAGGGTTGCTGGTTTGCAATTTATTTATTTTAGTAGTATAATAAAATAAACTTCTGCTGATATTGTAAATCACTGATTTGCTTTAATGTAATATTTTCAACTGCTTAGCAAAAGTTTAAATACATCGCACATATTGAGGGTGTTAGGTACAAGATTCTAATTGTGACTTTTAGACATCAATTGGGAAATTTCTCTTACCAGAGTAGGGGGTTTGGGCCTGTTCTGCAGGCCACCATTTGGGTTTGGTGCAAAGCCCAGAATTTTTTTAAAATTCTGCTCTAGAATAACGTCAGATTTTGATTCAGAAGATTTTGAAATTGATATTCCTCAGATTGCCTGTAACAGGGTGTTTATCTATTTTCTTGCTTCCAAAAATCCACGTTTTACGTCAGCGATATTACAAAATAATCACCATTTTTAATATTGTGCATATAGAAATGTGTGGAAAGCATCCTCGTGTGTTAGTGTAGCAACGTAGTTCTGCAACACAATGCAGCTTATTACGTTAACAGATATTTTAAAAAATTTTTGTATTTTACCTTCTAGGATTTTTTGTATCCTAGAAAAATAATCATTCAAACAATATTGAAATAAATGATCTTTTCAACTCTATTTTTAATGTAATAAATATTCAAATTCACAAGAAATGTTTTTTTAGTAATAAGTAAACGGTATGGTTGAAAGAAAGTCTAAAAAATGTTTAAAGTTTCATATAAGATAAATATCCCACTAAAAGGCTTCTTTGGAGGAGATGCTCGATCACAAGCTCATAAAAGCTTCAACTAGGCTCGAAATATCAAGCGGTTTATTTCATCTCTTCAATGTATGAAAAACTTTTATTTATATATTCTAAATATCTTTGATCCTTTGAAGTAGGGTCGATATTTGGTAATGTTTTTATTTATACTTTTTGTGAAATGCAACTTACATAGATAAATTTTATGTGCAAAAGATAAGGTTATTTTTTATTGGAATAAAAGCATAGATTTCTGAATATTGAATAACAGTGTTTTTACTTTATTCTTAACAAGAATTTACCAAAATTTGGTGTAAAAAATTTATCATAAGCAAACAATAAAATTTATTTTGGTAAATATTTCTAAAACAATTATCAATTTATTGATATAATTTCCACACACATTATTCGTAGTTTATCAGTGTCTTTTATAGAATTAATTATGCATTTCTAAGATTAGGTTACTTCGCAGAAATAGATCAAATATCAATTTCTTTATATAGCATTCTTAATCTGCTCAGTCTTTTTTAATGCAATCAGTATGCGTAATTATAAATTTAAACTCAAACTATTTAATCATTTTCTGCTTGTGTCTATAATTCAAAGAAAAAGCGTTTAGGGTTTTATAATTATTTAACACGCTGAAATGGGAATATTTAATTGAATTAATTATCCCCTTCCTTTTTATACTAGTTGTTATGTGAGGTGATCTTTTGCTGCGATGTTGTGATGATACAAATAAAAAAAGAAGGGGAAGTGCATATATAAGGATCAAATATAATTACATTTTTTCTAGTGCTTTTACTGAAGAAAAAAATTGCTTTGATTTTTCATCAATCTATAAGTTGTTGTTAAGTAAACACATTTTTATCCTATTATTTTTATCTTCAATAAATGACAAAATATGCAAGATTATAAAAACTTATTTATAATCAACAAATAAAAGTTTAAAGTATTGATCAGTATTAATTTTTGAGGATTTTAAAGTACATATTTTAGGGGTGTGGCCTCTTATTTATTTATGGAGGGGGTTGTGTGTTAATTTATTCGTAAGAATGAAGATTGTTTATAGCGATAGGGAATAAAAACAGTGTTTAGTTAAAGAATGAAAATAATGAAACCATGCATTACAATACTTTGTGATGATGAACATCTCCATTTTTTAAAATTTTATATTTTGAGATCACAATAAAAGTAAAAAATGATTGTGATTCCTAATCCTTTAATTCGTCCCCTGAATCATGTAAACGCACAAGATGTTGTTTTATAAATTAAACTTAAAAATTTAGTGCACCTCACCAATTCACAAAGCTTTTTTTTTTGAAAGAAAAGCCTAATTATAAAGAATGTTTTTTTAGTTGCTATCAGAATCTGACAAACTTTCAGAATCTGTAGAAATGTCACTAATATCAAAACGTTTTCGTTTTTTTATACTGTTATTTCGTATTTCATATAATTTCTGTTTTCTTTGATTTAGACTGATTTTTTGAAGCATACCAGTAGTTAACTTTTTACATAAGTGGTATGAAAATTAGCCAAAAAATATTTATTCAAACAAATGCATAATGCTGGATTTGAATACGTTCATATGGCTAAACGAGCGTTCTAGAGTATCATTCACAAGTAAAAATCTCTATCATTAATAATGCACTTTTTCATGATTCTTTATCTTTATTGAATTTTCAAATTTTATTCCAAAACTCTACAGATCTTAGATGTATGAAAGTAATATCAAGTCATATCAATTTAATCATATCAATGAAACTCTTTTCTACATCTTCAACTGTTGTTGTGTCAAAATTTTTTGTTTCAGAATATTTGTTGTGAATCGATTTTACGGCAGGTAATTGAAGGGAGAAATCATATTGGCCATACGTTACAGGTTACAACTCGATGACATACATCAAATAAATACGATCACCTGCATCCCATTCAGCGGTAACAGCAGTTTCGCTATCCTTATACAGATTATCACGCAGATTATTATAGCGTTGATCAATACAATTGATAATTTTTTCAAACATAGCCTTTTTATATAATATTCCTGATAAAGTTTTTTTCCTCATATAGCAATTAATTCTTTGCTCCTGATAAATAAATTCAACGTCTTGTTCTTCGTTACATTCAACTTGATCTATTGTGTATTTTAAGTTTGGTAGCTGAAAAGCGTCATCTGGATTTTTAGCAAATTTTTTTAAAAGGTTATTGTTATTACAGCTTTCAACCGGATCAACAACATCAATAATATTTATTTACCTCTTTTGTGTCGTTAACTTTTTTGCTTCGGCTAAAATATCTATAAAAAAAGCGCTGCACATTAAAACTTCTCCATCATTATAACTTTTTCGATACTCACTTTTTTGGTTTCCATTACGTTTTGTAAATGCTTACAAAATAAACCAAATGTTTGGATTAGCCTTTCCTTAGCTTTGATTTTATAGTTAATTGATCATGTACCATTAGAGTTCAAAGATTTATTGTCAGCACCAAATATTTTGTATTGATCTTTCAGTATTGTATATAATTTTTTAAGCTCGCAAAATTTCTTGGAAGAATTATCAGATAAATAATAAAGGTGTCTCAAACTATTTTTGACTGGTTCAATAAAGCCTTTCAATGCATTTTTTAAGTTAAGGTCAACTCTATGACTAAAGCAACGTACAAAGGACACCCATTCGTTATCTTCCTGAAATTTTTTAATGAGACCAGGGTTTCTGGCACAATTAACAGAAGTTCCATCTAATGACAAAAGCACTAGTTTCTCAAGGAGATATTCAAGGTTATGCCTTTTTAAATTATTGGTAATTATATCTTTAATCCCTTGAGCATCTTAGTTTTCTGGAGGGATAACCAACCACTTAAAAAAAAAATACATGCACGGTTAACATCAGTTAACAGTGATTATATCAATATCAATATCAAACCAAGAACTTCTTGTTCTGTAACATTTTTATCTGTAGAACCATCGCAACAAAGAATAGAAATAAAGTTTGCTCTTTCAAGTTTACTTTTAACATCGTTATCAAAAAATATTCTGATATTGCAGAAATTAAAATCCTGGCAGGTGCTTTCATTTTTATAAGAGCCTGTTTGAAAATTAACAACATGTAATTTTTCTAAAGTAATATGGTCTTTAAAATCAGTGAATACATGTCCTTTGATTCCAATGCAATATGCCGAAGTGCTCTGATATGGCATTCAGACTTAGTATGATCTTTTAAATTGGAAACTCGAAAATTGGTACTGCCTTTTACAAACAATAAGCTCGCTTTTTCACATGAGAAATTTTTCTATTTGCGATATGCAAATTGCACACACCATTTTTTCACTTTCTGTCAAGTTAACCAAAAATATTGTTTCTTCAAACTTAAAATTAACTTATCTGATGGACGCTTTGAAGAAGCTATTATCTTCTTGACTTTCTTAAATTGTTGAATTAATGTCTTATAATTTAAGATTGTTCTTATATTGACTATGGTTAAATAACATTGAAAATGAAAGTTCATATAAGCCAATTACTGTTGAAATCATTTCCTCGCTGTCTCCATTTCACCAAATTGCAAATCTATTTTGGTATCCGAAATTGTTCCATGTGGCGATGAGCTTAGAAGTAAAGGGGATGAGATAAATGATTGGTTTATTTCAAAAAGTAGTAATCAAAACTTTGATCCAGATCAAGTTTATGATCAAGATCATAAACAGTTTTATTTTAATTTATTACTGAATTTAACTATCATTTTTCAAAAGCAAATTTTTGTTATGATTATTGTACATATGATGAAATTTTTATCTGTTATAAACATATCTCCTGGCTAAACTTGCTACATACAGGTTTTCTCACAATAGTCTGAGACTTATAAAAAGCTACCTCTCTTCCAGGAAACAAAGTGTGAAATGGGGTTGATTGTTCAGTGATTAGATTCAGTGATTAGTGATTAGAAATAACACTAGGAGTTCATCAAGGTCCCATACTTAGACCACTCTTTTTTATTTGATATTTTTATTAACGATATGTTCTTTTTTATACTTGAATCTGAGATTTGTAACTTTGCTGACGATAACACCTTGTACGCATCATGTGATAACGTTTTTAATAATACTCGAAACCGGTTATATGAGGATTATGGTAGATTCCAAAACTTATTAAATGGTTGTTAACACAAAGAAGGTCCAAATTGTTTTTAGGTGTTAAAGATCTATGCAATATTATATTTAACATTTTTGGTGTCGAAATTTTTGCAAAGAAACAGGTTGTTATGAGGAGTCATGATTTTAAATTAAAATTTTCTGAAAATATTTTTATTGTAGCCAATAATGACAAACCTTTCTTGATTAGAATGAGAAAACATATGAATGCTAATCAAGCTAGAATACATGTAAATAGTTATATTCTTGATAGAAAAGATATACTGTATTCTCTGAGGAATGAGATGATTTTAGTACTGCCCTCAGCTAAAACTTATGCACTTCTTTTAAGGCCAGTTTTCTCTGCAACACCATTCCGACTGACTTAAAAATTTCCCACTCGTCTTGATTTTTAAAACTAGTTAAGAAGCGGAAAGTTTTTAAATGTAGTTGTAGTGTTTGCAAATATTAAAATATATTTTTAAAAAAAATGATTTTTTTATATTAGCATTTAAATGTATCGTATATATTTTTCTTGCTAGGTAATTTTTACCAAAGTGAAATAAAGATTATTAATTTATTAGATTTGATTTGATTTCAACTACTGTATAGCTGCCATGTTATTGAACAATGGACCTAGAATAGATCCCTGCAGAACTCCGTTTTTATTTTTATTGCCAGCTCTATAGTTGTCCTGTTTTATATTTGCTTTAAAGCATCAATGGGAAAAATATGATTTAATACCGGAGATACCGGAGTGCTTGTTGTAAGATTTAAATAATTATTTTTTTGTCTATTTAGACAAAGAATTATTGTAAGTCTATGGAATCATACCAGTTTATATAAATGTTTGTGCTTGTCAATCTAACAGTTCCAAGAAATAACATTTACAGAGAAAGATTGGAAATATATTCTATTGGAAGTGATAAGTAATTTACCCAATCTCTTAAATAATTACTAGCAATATTGTCCATCCCTGTCATTTTAGTTATATTTAGATATCTTAGGATTTTAAGCCTGGTTTATGCTTTGAGTAGTTGAAAATCTAAGTCTGATTTTATATTTAAGGATTGATAATATGAATATAATGTTTTGCTAAATTTATTTGGAGAATCAGGAAGTTTTGATGCTAAGGAAATTCTTTAAATATTTTTCTGACTTTTGTGCAACAAAATCCAAGCTTTAAGAAATTAACATTTGTTCTTAATTGCCAATATTTGTGTTGACTTTTTTTTCTTTTCTTCTTTTTATTAAGTTTGTGGCTTCGTTTTTTAGGTTTTGTATTTTATATATTTTATGAGCTTGGTTTGTTCTAACTTTTTTTATACTGGCATCCTGAAAAGCATCTTACGAATTACTTATGAATAACTTAGGAATTTTTGTTAAGAGCACAGGTAAGGAATCTTACAAATTTTGGAAACATAAGCCAATTCAGGGCTATACAGAAATTATTAAAACTTTCTTATTATTAAACTGTATACTTTGTGCTAATTCTTAAAAAAAAAAAAAAAAAAAGCAGATAAAACTGGAAGTTTGAGCTACATTTCACTGAAAATGGGTTTTGGTTTGCTGGGATAATTTTGGTATCTTGTCATTCTGACAATTAATTTAGTGTAAATATGAGAAATATTGATATAAACAACCTAATGACTATTTGATTACTATATTTAGTGATTGAAGGTAAGCTTTTATTTATTCCACAACTTAATGACACTTTTATTAAAACTACAACTGGGCTTTCAATATAAACGCATAGTCTTATGCCATGAAAAACTCATTTACAATGCTTTAATACTTTCTAGGTTTGATGATGTACTTTAATCTGAGTATCTTGTGGTATAAAAAGTGTCATACTTTTATTAAAACTCATGAGAAAACACTCAGATCTCTTTTAAATAATTTTCTGTTATATTAGTTTATATGCCATTTCTACAGTAAAATTGAAAGGTTTACTTTGATACGGAAAAAATTTTTTTGAGCAGAGTAGTAGTATTTTTGTTTCCTTAATCCTGTAAATTTACTTCCATGCATGTGTGTGTAAATAGCATCATTTAGGAGCACTCTAAAAATTTATGTTTAAACATTAAAAAATTCTAAACCAAATTTTGCCCTTTTTCATTTTTTTCAAAAAGGGCACACTATATTATTTTTAAAACTACATACAAAGTTAGAAGAAGAGAAATAAATTAATGGATAAAAACGTAGTTACAGGAACAGTACTGATGGAACTCTCTCAAGCATACAGTTGCATCCCTCTTGAAAGCTTCATTGAAATATTTGAAGCGTGTGGTTTGAGGTTTATGAAAAACTACTTTTCTTTAATTAAATAAAGAGTAAAGCTAGGAAGTTTATTCAGAGCATAGTTATAGATATTTGTAACCTTGGTGTTGATAATACTCTATATGGTTTTTTTCTTGTTACTAATTATATAATGACTTCAACCGACTTAAAATCTGGTTTTGTAACAACTCAATAGTCATTAAAGGCGCAATGTTTCAAGTAATGTTTCTAGGTATTAAAGTTTCTACTAGTGTAATGTATTATATATTTGGTGATTCAGTTTATCCTAAAAAAGTTGGATTATTAGGAGTAACTATAGATTTCAAACTTAATTTTCTAAGCATATTTATAATCTAGGCATTAAGACAATAAAATTTCATGGAATTTTTGATGATTTTGAATATTAAACCTGTCAATAAACTCAACAGAGAGTTGATGTGGAAACCTTTTTGCTTAAAAGATACTTAAAACTATAAGATTGTTGCAAAATAGAAACCGCACATAGCCCAAATTCTCTTCTTTTTATATCCTGGTTTCTTTGGAATAACCTTTCGGATAAAATAATATTAGCTGATTTCATTGACTGTTTCACGAGGAGGATTAAATGTAGAGGGAATAGTTGTGGTTGTAGTATTTGTAATTTGGTATAAATTTTTGTTTATACTTTATATATATAAAGAAAATAAAATTTTTGTTTGGTTTTTATTAGCATCTGCCATATACTTATATTACATTATATTATATTATATATTTATATATATAAATATACCACTATATAATTTGACCAAAGGTAGTTATAGAGATTGAATTGATCGGTTTCAATATGATTTTGATCTAAAAGTTATAAAAACTGTTCTAAAGATTTTATAAGAATTTTGTTGAAGTTTATCATTTGGCCTGAATAAGGGTCTGTTAAGCAACTTATATAGAAATCATTTACTTGAAAACTAGGAAGCATGTGTTTTTTTTCTTAATGAAATAATCTAAAAGTGACTGTAAAAAATAACATTGTGGAAACAGTTTAATGTAGACTTAATATTTTAATGAAATTATTACCAAAAGAAAGTCCTATAAAATCACCCATGGCCATCCTGACCATCCTTTCATACTGCTTTTTTCTCTAACCAACTTATTAGTTTTTTCTAAAATTTTGTACAAAGGTTTGAGTTCATTTAGATTTTTGAAAAAGTCTTGCGATACTGTACTCAAATACGGTCATTAAAGCTCAACATTCAAAAATTTTTTTTCAAATCATTAACCTTTTTAGAATTTTGACTGAAGTTAAAGGACCATAACGAGAATCTTTTGACCCATATAATCACCCTCCAAAAATTCTCATTTGGGGGCCTGAGACTCATTTATGACTCAAAAATGACAAAAATCAGAGTTTTTATTTTTACTTTTCTCTAAAATTTATTATGTTGAAATGTTGGATTATATTATGACATTGTTTCTAATAAGTCGGCCATTTTGAAATTGTTATTGGGCCCAGTCACCCAGACCAAAAACGAAGTCATTTTAGGCCTAAAGACAAAATTTTATCAAAATCTGTTCATTGGCTTTTTTTGAAATTTTGCGCATGAAGCTTTAATTGATGTGTTAGTAATTATGTATTTATTTATTCATTATATTGGGAGATTTCTAGATTTTCATAAATTCGATTGACTAGGAGTTCATTAATCACTAATGTGCTTGTTATAAATTTTAATTCATGATTCATTCCATTTAAAATTATGTTAACATCCTTTTTAACATGAAAACATTTAAAAAGCATTTTTCAAAATAGTATTTTTTATCAAAACATAACATCAATAGATCGGCTCATTTGTCATGAAATAAAGTAGCATGAAGGGTTAAGGCTACATTTGCTCTTAGCAAATTCCAAAAGAAAAATTTAAAGGTTAAATTTATGTGAACTTCAATATTGCCTGTGGGTAAATTGCTCTTATTTTTTGGATGACTATATCATTTATGAAGACCATGCTGCTTATCTTCACTTCTTCAAACATTGATTTTAAACTTTAGATTACATTAAGAGCCTTTTCACTCTCAGAGAAAAACTCTTCTTAATAAAAGTGTTCCATCAACTCAATTGTATTTCATTAATATTATACAGTTGTATCATAAGTGTTTATAAAATACAGATTGAAGGTAATATGTTTGTTATAAAATTGAATGAAAAGTGAAGTTTATTTGGTTTTAAAATTTCTGGTTGCATTATTGAAGTAGATAACAAGGTTTATTGCTAAATAAGATGAGACCTTTAGTTATCTAATGAAAGTAGCCAGTCATGGCCCATCTCTTTGCTTTATCTTTTTTAGCTTCCGTCTCTTTGTGGTAGTTAACCACAACATTTCATTTACAACTGAAGAGACTTTTATCCTTTTACAAGCAGACAAAGGATGAAGCTCTTGGTTTCTTCAAAATCCTTTTCCAGGTATAGGAAAGGCGATTTGCTTGAACTTATATCATGTAAAAGATTATTTTGATACAATTAATTCAAATAAGAACTTAATTCCTACAGATTTAGTTTTATTTTTAGGTTACTTTGTTATTGATTTTAAAACTTTTACTAAAAGAAAAACACTCTTAGAAAACTTTTCAAGATTTTAATTTCACTTATAGAAACTTGTATTCGTTATTTTTAGTCATGGATTCCTTCATCCTATTGACTATTTGGTCACTAAGTGTAATCAACTCTTTGATTATCTAATTAGATTTTGAAGAAAACATTTTTCGGTGATAAAATTTTTTTTGCATTTTAGTATTGATGTGATAAGCTCTGAGAAATCATTCAAAAGTTGGATATGGGATGGGATATGGCTTACTCAGAATGAAGTTTTTCTTATATCTGCACACAATACTACCATTACATGGAATATAAAAACAAACAGCTCAACAGTGGCCTCCAGTTGTTACGAACAGTGCATCTTGTATCTTTTCATGTGTTAAAATGACTTAATAATTAATTAATGATAGTCATTAATTGAAGATTATTATTAACAACAGGGTTTTTCTGAAAGTGCTATGATTGAATATAAGCCAAATTACACATTTCTGTTAATATTTTAATATCACTAGTGAGGTATCTATATTGACTTACAAATTTAATTTTTATGATTATCTGGAGGTTAGTTATGTAACGTTTAACCAATAATGTAGCTTTATTCTCCACTGGGTATCTGAAGGTTTCCTTACTGTATTCATTCAAATGTTTATTAAAGAAATTTGAAAATCATATAGCAAGTTGCAATTTTTAGTTTTGGCAACATTTTCAGAGACTTTATTTGTCTTCTGACAAATTGTAAATATTTATATAGTTTAGAAGTAGGATCTAAATTCCAAAAGTAGCAATTAATGTAATTATGCGGACATATAATTATCATTATAAGTATTTATTAACGTCTACCATTGTAGCAAACGCTTTAATAAAAATTATTGTTTACTGTAAGTCTTTAGGGTATTAATATGTTTTCATGTGTAGCAGACAAGTTTTATTTACTTAATGAAGTGTTGGATCAAGGTTTTTACATATGGATACACTTTCTAACGCCAAACTACTTAAAGTGATATAGGAAAAGGGTCACATATGAGGAGACTTGCTGTCGTTGAAAATATATATATCTTATATATGTAAATATATATTTTGAAAAGTGTTATCTTCAAAGGTCGGTCATGTAACATATCCTTTGAAATCTTCCCTGAAATCTATCATCTCATGAAATTATGTGCATGTACCTTGGTCAGCAAGTCGCTATGTGGCGAATATGAATTTTTCTGTAATTATTTCACTCTAATGGATAACCAATCGCGTATTCGAGGGTGTATGCTTCGTGTACTAAAAGTTAGATTAGAAGTTGCAGAGAATTCATTTAGTTTTATGGGGAAAAATATTTAATAGTCTACCTTTATATATTAGATCAAAATATAAAGAAAAAGAATTTTCTACTATATCAAAAGTTTTGTTTTTTATCTATCGAATTCAATTTTATTTTTATTTTTGTAATATATATATTTTTATATACTAACATTTTTTTATTGTTATGATTTGTAACAAGAGGCTTATTTATAGCAGTGATTATATTTTGCCCGAAAAGATTTGTCCTGTAGAATGAATGATAATACCCAAGGCTAATGAAAATCCCCTATCTGTACCAGATACCAAGCTGGTATTTGGTTCTGCGGTAAATTATCAGTATATAATTATTCAGTCTATATTATTAGTTTTGGTTAATAAGTACTTCCTGAAAGCGGGTTTTCTCCTGAAATTTCATTAAAAATAGATGTTATAATTTATATTAAAATTTTTTTTGCTTCCTTTAATATTATTATTACTGTGTTGAGAAATTTAAACAAATTTAATATTTATTCATATGTCTTACTTAAACAACTTTGATCCAGAGAGATATTTAAATGAAAGATGTTTTAATTGGCTCCTGAAAAAGGATGCTTTGCTATCATGAAAAAAAGTTAAAATTTTTTCACTTTTTCAGAAAAATTATCATTGCCCTTTGGACCAATATACTAATTTTTAAATAAAGTAAAATTTAATGTCTCATTCACAACAGCTGATATAATGATTTTTTTAGCAAAGTAGCAACTCTGCTAATTTTAACGAATAATAAAATCAAGAAATAGATGTTTTCATGATTGTATATATTTGCATAACTGATGTTATCCCTACAATTCAAATGGCAGAATATAGAACTTTGAATACATGTCCCATGTATTATAGGATGATATCGTGGGAACACTTATAATAGCTGTAATACAAGAAGCAGAATGACAACTACCTGCAGAAAGCAATTTAGTACCAATATTTGCTAAGGTTTTGGCATATTTAACCTATTCAGTTACTGCATGATATGGTTTTAGTAATGAAAAATTTAATTTATGTGAAGTCAATAATATTCTTAAATTTTTAATTTTTTTTTTTTTTTTTTTTGCAGAAAATTAAATTTTATATTTTTTGATTTTGCTTAAATTTAATATTGTGCTAAAAATTAGAGCCATTTCAAAATACTTCTTGTGCTTGAGACCTGTGACTCAAAGCCAGTTGAAAGTGATGATCTGAAAATTTTGAAATTTTTTTATTATTGTCAAAGTATTCCCAGGAGTTTAATAAGCACTTGTTTTTATTAGTTTTATAAAAAAATATCAAAATACATTGTTTTGCTAATGAAAAGAATTAGTTTTTGATGTTTCATGTTTAGTTTTGTTTCTTCACAATCATGCAGTGAACACCTTTATTTTCCATTATTTGCTTTTCTGTTCTAATTGAATGTTATGTTTTTATTTAAAATTGGGCAAAAAAAAAAAATAAGCAAAAATTGCTTTAAGATGTTTTTTATTGTAGTGTAATTTACAAAGCTTTGATTAAGTAAAATTTTTAAACAGAAGATTTTTGAGTGCATTATTCTCTTTTTATAGACAAAGTAATTTTCTGTTTAACTTTTTGAGAACCCATACTATTTTTGATTATTCATTTTTTTTGAGAACAGGTGCTGTTTTTTGAGAACCCGTTATGTTTTTTGAGAACATGTGCTGATTTTTGAGAATACCTGTTGTTTTTTGAGAACATGTCCTGTTTTTTGAGAACATGTGCAGTTTTTTGAAAACATGTGCTGTTTTTTGAAAACATGTGCTGTTTTTTGAGAACCTGTGTTGTTTTTTGAGAACATGTGCTGTTTTTTGAGAACATGTGCTGCTTTTTGAGAACCTGTGTTGTTTTTTGAGAAATGTGCTGTTTTTTGAGAACATGTGCTGTTTTTTTGAGAGCATGTGCTGTTTTTTGAGAACATGTGCTGTTTTTTGAGAACCTGTGTCGTTTTTGATTATTCATTAATTTTTTAGTAGCCAACTGTTGGGTTTTTACTTTTTTGGTAATGAGATTGAATATACTCAAATACAATGATTTTAGGTCTAAAAAAAAATGTTTTTGAAACCACTCATGAAGTTTTTAAGTTTTGAGTTAACTAAGAGGACTGTTGAGAGCACTTTTAAAAAAACTTTTTTTGGTCATTGATTCAAATTTTCTTGAAATCCATTTAGTGTTTATTTTTTCACCAATTGTTGAAACAAAACTTTTAAAAGGATTTATTAAGTCCTGGACCTCAGCCGAAAAGGGCTCAATTTTTTCCATCAATGAAAGTTTTTCCTATCACTCGAGAAGATTAGAAAAATTATTTCTGAAAAATTTGAGAAACTTAGGAAATTTTTTATTTTTTTATTGATAAAGTACTTTTTAGGAGTTCATTAATCACTAGGTGTATGTTTCTATAAAGATGACAAGTTTAAATATTATTGAGGAGCCAATTTAATTATTTTCAGTTCATTGTAATTCTCTGCAAAATTTTATTAACTGCATACAGCTTGGTTTTGTGAAAAGATTTGTGTATTGAATGGTGCGTATCATTATATTATTTTAAATTGAAGATCAATTATGGATGAAAAGCTATGCTAATATTCCATTTATTATATATTTTAGCTTTACATTCTTCTTTAACTTTTGAAATACTAGATATTCTGCGACATTGACCATTTTAAATGATGAAATTATTATTGGTGTTGGAACAGTGTTTAATCAAGTACTGTTGTGGAAGCCGAAAGGCAAAGAACATGCTGATGTTTTGAAAGCAAAGCAGACAGGAAACAGTTTTGTTAATGTTTGGAAAATATTTAATGGACATGAGGTAGTAATGCAATTATGTTATGGTCATATTTACTTTCAATGAACACTTTAAGACTAATTGTACTAGCATGGAAATCGAACGTCAGTACAAAAATAAGTAATAATAACGATGATTACGTTGGTAATGGCCTTGATGTTGGCTGTATTATTATATATTATTAAGAAATATAGTCATCAAAAGTTAACTAAAAAGCTACCTCAATCTGTTAAGTTTCAAGTTAGTTGCCAAACTGCTTTACATAAATTATGCAATAAATTGGGTGTGGTTAACTTCAACAATTTTTCCATTTACTGTCCACTTTTCTATTTTCATAACTTTCCCTTCAGTCATCTGTTAAAGCTAAGACATGTAAATGTTGTTTATAAGGTTAATTCTTATTTATAAAAGCGTGACATGGTTTTTAAATGGCACCTATTCAATATTTATTATATATAAATATTTAAAAAAAATGTTTTTAAAAAGTAATTGGTATTTAAAGGGAGTGTAATAAGTACTGTTTCTAATTAAAAATTTTATTTCCGAGTTAATATTGATAACTGATGGATAAGTTACATGTTATGCTATCCTTGAGGCAAGCCATTTGTTGTTGAATTTGCAATTCTTTGTGCCTTTTTAAGTGAGCTAACTATTGTAAATAATAGATACTAAAGTTTTCTTAGTTTATTGATAATTAACTACAGCATGGTCATTGAGGCTGGTGTGCAAAGAGTAATCATATGTCATTAATTTTACACTCCCTTTTTTTTTAATATTATTAAAGTATATTTTTTGCAGAAAAAATATAAAAATAAAACATGTTTGTATCATCATAAAAAATTTTAGTGTATAGGATAAGATTTTATATTATGATGTTACAAACATGTTCAAAGTCATCACTTTATTGTTTTATTTTATCAAACATTTGTGTTTTTATTGTTTTGTGTTGATGTTTTGAATTATGTTTTGAAATTTATTTTTTATGTGTTGGGTAGATAAGTCCAAAAATACCAGAAAAAAAAAAGTCTCAAACATCCTTCTTATTTATTGACTTTTCTCAAAAAAAAATTTTTTATACTAAAATTTTAGATTATGTCAAGAAATATTGCTTTGTAACTCACAGATATATCAAATTTGCTTAAGCAATGTATCAAGTTATTTCTTGCAAATCATTTAGCTGGAGATATAATGAATACGTAGTAAAGCTTGGTTCAGAAATTTTTTTCTTTCCAAGCTGAGAATTCTGGTCATTTTAGGTTTAAAAACTATGTTTTTAAAATTTTATAATTTGATTTGAATAGTGGTAGTTGCCAAGTTTCTTATGGCTAATTTTGATTGCAACCTTCAAGTATTTTGGTTATAGTGCAGTATTACATGGGTACAAACTTTTAATAAACACTCCTATGGGTTATAAAAACATTAGTAAAAAAATGGCAGCTGAAAAACTTTGCTTCAAGAACACAGACATCACCTATTAAAAAGCTTTTAGTGTAAATAAATAATTAGAGTCATTACGTACTGCTATGGGTTGATCATTCTTTTTACAACATACATTAGTTTTTTTATGAAATTGTTTGAAGAGCATTATTCAAACCCATGGTGATTAAAGATGAATAAATTTTTTGTTGTGTTGTGGGTTTTAAACAAGCTAAAATATGCATACATATCAATGTAATGGAAAAAAAACAAACATGTAAAAAAAAAATTTTATTTTCAGTTTGGGCTTACTTTGTCCATTGCTATATTAAATACTAAGCAACCTCAACATTCGTTTTTACACCTTTACATCGCCAACTGATATTTAAAGTTTATATGATAAGAGCTGGTTGATATTTTTGCTGAATATTATGAGCATGTGGTTAATCTTACAGCTAATGTTTTAATTATCTGAAAAATAGGTTTACTTATTCTTTGTACTTTTAGTTTATTTTTTGCTCATGGAATGGTTTAATGAAATTTACAAACATATTGTTTCTGAACATTATTTTTAATCATTTTTTGAGAAACTGTGATGAAATTATATTTTTTGTTTCAGTGCTTTTTAAAATAGTTTGATGAAAATTTTTGTTATTTGAAATATTGTTTTGGAGAAAGTAATGTTTGATTAAATTATTTTTAAGTAAATCTTTTTTGATTTCAATATTGTTTTGAAGAAATGTGTGCAATATTTGAAAAAAATAATTCATAATTCAGCCATTGCAGACAAGTGAAAATTAAGACAGAGAAATGCAATATTTGATTGCAGCTCAGTACTACTGTTTGGGGTTCACCATTTGAACATCCCCCAGCTTGTTCTGCTCAGAAAAAAAATAGTGAAACTATCTGAATCTATGTAATACACTGTCCAATACTTTTGTAAAGAATAAAACGACATGAAAGTAGACACTATAAAACATCATGGTAAATTCAGTTGCATGTTGGAAAAAAGTTCAACTTTGAATAAACAAACCTTTAAAACTTCTGATTGATCAGGGATGAAAACGATAAAAACTTGACAGGTTTGCAATCAAGCCAGGTTTTACACACTCTCCTCCAACAATTCCTAAAAAAGTATTACAGATTTTTGTGAAACATAAAAAAACGCATGAGAGCATATTTTTATAAAAAAAGGCGATGTAACTTTTATTAAGAATTGAACAATGATGTTTTGACAGACAGCCCATTTTGATGCATTCCATAATTAACACAGATCATTTGAAAACTTCCATTGCCGAATTTCTTGTTGCAAAGTGATTAATTGGAAATCAAACGTTTTTTGCATACAGGACAATCAGTTTTTTAGGTATTGTAACCAGCAACATACATTGCATACAACTTAGTGTCATCGATCACTTTCTGTTATTTAGAATATTGTATTTATTAAAGTTGAACCAATAGCAGTAACCCTTGATGAAAAAAAAGTAATGAAAACTTCATTCAGTTATGCGAAGCATTAATGTTATAAACCATATCCACAAAGCTGTCAGCATTTCGATTAAATTAAAAACTATTGCACATAAGTCTTAAATACAATCAATCACGTGATGATGTTTGGTTTGCTTTGAAAGCAATTTGTCTCCAGTCAAGTAACTGAGTTTCTACATGGGCTGCTTATTTCTTTTTAATTACCGAACCACAACCAACAACAACCTACGCATCATTACGAATTGTTAAAGGCTTTCAGAATGCTAAAATCTATTGCGCTATGAAAGAAGCATAAAAAACTTTCTTGAAATTTATCTAGATACTAAAATTATTATTTTGTTTGATCTTCAAATATGTGCTAAAGCAATTCGTCTTCAATAAACCAAGACATTTATTTGAATCGTTATTGCTATTCATACCAGAAACTAGGCAACAGTCTTGAGATCTTAATTTTAGGAATTTACATCAGTTGTGCCCATACTACTTTGTCTTTGACTTGTTAAATTATGCAAGATTAACACTCGTATACCTGCCACAAATGGTTCAGTTGGAAAAGGATGAGCTCGCTACTTAGAATGTTTTCTGTATTGGTAACTTTTCTGTCAATAAGACAACTCTTCCTTTTTTGGCTATTGGAGCAAATCATGGAATTGAGCAAGAAAATGGAGCCATGAAAGTGCTTGGAGATATAAAATGGATATCAAATGATCAATAAGCCCTTGACCAATATTTCCTCTCAGTTTCGGAGTTAATGAACATCGTAGAAGAAATTTGCTTGCAGGAAAATCAAGCACGGAAACGAGATGACCACTACCAACTTACTGGCTCAAAAAATAAACGTGTGACCAACAACCTTGAAAAGTAAATTGAAGCATAAGCACCAAGGAAGAGAAGAAACTAATAAAAAGATTTGTGGTAGCTTCGAGAACCAGACATCGGTCTTCCTAATCATCAAAAACATAGTTTTTGCTTCTAACAAAAAGTTTTGGGGGAATCAAAATTTCTCCCTCACTAGTAAATTTGCTCAAATATCATATATTTTTCCAAAAATTATATATAACAAATGATATTCATTTTTATAACTACCTTTTTGGATCCATGCAGTGATATTCCTATGAAATCGGTGTTTGATGTCAGTTTGTCAGTATTTGTCCTAATACCATTCGTTAGGTTTTTTTTTTTGCATGGTGGTAAAATTTTCTTTAGCTAGAAATTCTATCTGTCTACTAGGATCTGGGGCTTGACCCTTGTCAGTGAGATGGTTATGTATATAACCTGTGGCCCAACTGGAAATACAGTCATTGGCTATTTCCTTGTTATACCATGTAAATTATAAACATTCATAGCTAAATTTTCTTGTGATTAAGGCTAAAACATATCAAAAATCAACAATTTTTGATTTTGCTCCAAATCTATTAATTAGATTTGCTTGATCTAGATTTCAAGCTTTTCTTGAGTTTATGTTCATTAGTTTTTTTTTATTTATAATCTCACCTGCACCTTACATTTTTTTATTTTTTTGCATGAAGTTATGAGATGTCAAAGATTGGAAAAAATGCTATAAATTTTCTCATAAATTTGTTTTCAGAAATTTAGATAAATCAGGCAAAATTTACTGTTTTTTTTTTAACTGCATATTTTTTTCAGAATGTTGGGGATTTAGGCTTTTAATATTTCTCATTTAGGGTGTTATTTTTCGTATTCGATTTAACGATGTTACAGAACAGGTATTGTCTGTGTCTGATGACCGAAGTATACGCCTATGGTGTATCAAAAGTGAAAAATGTTTACGAGTTATGTATGGCCACACAGCTCGTGTGTGGGATGCTCAATATATGAATAAGCAACTAGTTAGCATTGGTGAAGATGCTGTTTGTTTGCTTTGGAATACTCATGGAGTCGTTGAACAAAAGTTTAAAGGACATAAAGGTAAAAGCTTTTAAAAGATTTTATACAAACATAAAAACAATTAGGTTATGGTTTCATATCAAATAAGATTTCAAGAAGTTTTTAGTTATTTGAAATTTTTAAACCAGAATAATAAAGATGTTTGTAAGTTAAAATCCGTTTTCTAATTTTTTTCCCTTATTATAATTATGAAAGATGTATGTTGAGAAAACCATTTTACAACCTAATTTATTATCCAAAGTTTATTCAAAGGGAATTAAATTTTTTGGTTATTCATTAATGACATAACAAGCCTCTTTGGCTACTACTGCAATTTTTCTACATCTTTTGCAATGAGATGATAAGAAAAACAGTTATTTAGCTACATCTGGATCAGAAGCTAATCACTAATTGTTTTTCTTTATGCAAAGATTTGCAACCATTCCTGCATCTTTAAACTGGCTTATTACCAGTATCTAATAATCAAAATACAATTTACTGTCTACTAAAAATTTAGAATATTACTATGTGGAATAAATCTAGAATCAACTCTTTTCTTAAGAAAAGAATTCATGTAGATATCGCCACTCTAAAAATCAGAAGTATTTATTCCTAACCCCTGCCAAAATCAAAAAGGTGCTGAAAATAAATACTCCGTTGTTTTTTATTTACATGACGTAACGTTTTTTTACTAGTATTAAGCATATCCAAGCTTTTTATGAAATATATGATGCGTATTTTTTATCGCTGAAATTCTGCTATCAATAAACTCAATTTGAATTTTCTATCAACAATTTTGATATCAGTAACACATTTTGTGAGAGAATTTGATGCATTCTCCTTTTTTACTTTAACTCCTATCAATCAATGTTTTATGATTATTTTGGAACTATTTGTCATCATCGGTTACATTAGAATCATGAAGAAAATAAATACTACTCTCAATTTCTTAAATCTAGAAGGAATAAGGTTGATTTTTGACAAATTGCATTAAACCCCTATTGGTGATGTAAATGTGCATTCTAATGTATGTTATTTTAAGGTTTTTTTAAAAGGAGAGAAACTGAGGAAGTAAGACAAAAACAATATCAAAAAAGTGAAACATCCTGATAGAAATTTTTAAAGAAGTTGTTAAGAACACTTATTTCTTTTGATAGTGTAATTCAGGGGTATAGTCTTTAATGCGTTTTCTCAGTAACCTCTCATTATCTTTTTTTTTTTTTGAAATTTTTTACAATTTGTTAAGTCATAGATACAAAAATGTTAGGTTTTTGTAATAAATAAAAATAACCTTCTTTAGGCTTAAAATTTAACATTTTTTAGATTTACACAAAATTCGTATTCCTAAAACACTTCAAATTTGATGAAAAAATTCTTTCCTAATGTTTTTTAGACTTTAATTTCTGACTCTTTGTTTGGTGGTTATAAATGTAGTGGTTGCTTTTGCATTTTTACTAAAGTGGTTATAGATTCTTTGGTTTGATACTTTTTTAGCAATAAAAAAAAATTCATGCAAAGGCATTTTTTTCCAAGAAGTAATATGTAAAAACACACCTCTCTTGGAAAAAAAATGTGGCACTTTATAAAAAGATCTTTGTGAATTGGATTTGCGCTCGAATCAAGCACTAAATTTTTAAAGTAAAAAATGACATTTTAAAAACAACATAGTGTGAATTTAAATGATTCAGGGGGCGAATTAACCCTTTGTGAACCTTTGGCAAAATTCTAATGTATAATCAGTCATTTTTGAAAAAACAAACAAAATCTCTTCTTTACACTATTGGTCTTAACTTCTGTTTTACTAAAATTTAGAAATTCAGCTAGGGCTTGTTTTTTAGCTAATACCTAAAAAATCATCACCCCACCCATATTAGTATTATAATGTGCGGTAATGTTGCTTTTTTTTTCCTATCGCTCAGGAGATAAAAAGTAGTTTTCAAGTCATGTACTATGTCATACGTCACCCTAAAGTGCCTATTTTCATGTTGGTTTTTTTTTTACAAAAATATTGTACAGTGTATTGTATTGTATCAACTCATTTAGTTTGGCTATTTATTCCTGAGCAGGTGGGGGATAAGCAATAAAATAAATTAAAATCGTAGCAGAATGAATAAGTAAACATATTTTTCAGATAATTAGGTTAACCGCTTACTCATAATATTCAGCAAAAATTTCAACCAGATTTTATCATAATTTTAAATATCAGTTGACAACATAAAGATGTAAAAACGAATATAAAGGTTGCTTAGTAGTTGTATTTAATATAGCAATGGACAACGTAAGCCCAAACTAAAAAAAAAAGTAAATATATTTTTTTTAAATGCTTGTTTTATTTCCATAACTTTGAGGTTGGCATGTATATTTTAGCCTTTTTCAAACCCACAACAAAGTAATGTTTTTTAATTTATTGAATGTTTTTTAATTTCATAACACTGATTTTCATTTTCGTAAAGGGGTTTGAAACCCAATTCTTCGCACTGTGTAAACAAATTGTAGTTCGGAGAAATGACCAGTAATTTTGAATATATTTATAGGTGGTGGAAAGAAAAACAATAGAACTACAGTAAAATTTGAAATAAACAAGCAGACAAGAGCTAATTATTCAGTGATAATATAATTAAATACAAAAACTGAATATGTACAAATATATATATTATTGTCCAGGTGTTTAAAACTTACTTAGAATATCATCTGAAATATAAAAATTTACATACTTGGCTTAGAAATTTAAGTCGATCTATGAAACATATCTTTCTAAACAAAATTATTTTAATATAATGGAGTTTTAATTTTTTTAATTAGTCGTTTTTATTATTAACATTCCCAGTCACTGTCATAACTAGCATTAATTTTAATTTATTACCCTTTGTCACACTTTAAGAAGATGTAGCCATTTTGAATTCTAGCAACTTCATTAATCAAGCAGGACAGAGGAGAGTAATATAAACGAATCAATTTTCTATATTCTGTTACAACACAAGATAATGTGACGAGCCAAGAGCCGCAAAAGGTGAAAGTTATATCAAGAAAATAAAAATAATTCAATTAATTCAAAGTTTCCAGATTTTGGGTTTCAGAGTGGTAAAACGCAAAAAATGTGTTTACAAAATATTTTTGTTTCCATTGTTTAAAGAATTTGTGAAATTTTGGAATGAGCCATAAAATTTCTGTTATTTTCTGAAATTTTATGGTGGCTTCCAATAGAAAAATAGGTCATTCTTTTGATGAAAAGTAGGCTTGCCACAATTATGCTAAATTTGAATTTATGCCATTCACATTATGTTCTATAGTGGAGTGAAGTGGAGATACCAATTCTTATTCTAATTTTGCTATAAAATACAAGTGATAAAGAGAATGCTGTCTAATTCTAACTTAAGAAGGTGCTCCATGTACATTTTATTTATGAAAAAAAAAATTCGAAAAGCTGTATTTTAATTTGGGTTTAATGTGGGTTTAACGCGGGTTTAATGCGGGTTCTTTTGGACAATCACCCTTATATTTCAAATTTTTACTTATTGCCATTTAAACACACAAATATGATTAACTAAGACATTGTTAATTGGGACATTAAAAATACAATTTAAGAGGCAAAAGATAATTAGGAATAAGCACATAATCCAACATCACAAAGCAAACACTCATATCATGTCCTTTCTCTTGTCTCTTTTTCTAAAAACAACACACCTCCGTTGAGGTGCTGTCTTTGATTCAGTTTCTGGAACATATGAAGGGAAGTGCCTCTGAACCAATCTCATTGGGTTTCTATCGTCAAGACTTGGCAATTGAAAAGTTTATTTCTAAATAGTAATGCTCTCGTAGTACGCCTTTCAATTTGTGAATAATTTGTGCATTGAAGGTTGATAGATTTATGAGATGAAAAAAATTTTTTTATACCATTTTTTGATGCGCTTACGTTCACAGGCGTAGGAAGTGGTCATCTGATCACTTCTATCAATTTTGCCCATGTTGTTATTGTAAATTCTCGTTGGAACATCTTGTAATTTCACAGTGCCTTTCCGTTTTACAGCTGTAATTGTATCTTCACTACATGTAGTCATGACATAAACATCTCGTTTGTTTTTCCAGTGCATGACCCTCAATCCATGTGCGTGCTGA
Source organism: Euphysa ruthae (assembly GCA_035046665.1). Taxonomy (NCBI): domain Eukaryota; kingdom Metazoa; phylum Cnidaria; class Hydrozoa; order Anthoathecata; family Corymorphidae; genus Euphysa; species Euphysa ruthae. The sequence continues at coordinate 4,456 of JAUZNK010090681.1, read as the reverse complement.
TAGGCAACAAATCGTTCCTCAGCTTCAATTTTGCGTTCATTACGTTTTTTGGAACAAGCTTTCTATTACTTCGTATGGTACTAACCACGTCATTTTGTCTTTTTACAAGCTCATCACATAGTTCCACCGAGTTATACAAATTATCAACATAAATACATTGACCAGAAACCAAAAGACCTTTAGATAATGACATAACGACATTGGTTACTTGGTATTGGTACGTTTGTGAAAGATCAGTCCCTGCGCCAAAGTAAATCATTTGATTCCATATATAACCTGTTTTACCACATGCCAATGCAAAGGTTTTTATCCCAAAACAAGCAATCCGACTGTATTGTTTGCTTGAAACTGAGGTGACCTTTCCATGACAGTAAAGATTTGTCAATGGATATTCTTAGGCTGTAGTAAATTTTTCCAATGAGACAATATATTTTTGAACATTTCTAATTTTTGTGTCCTTGGAGTATGACTCTCCAAGTGTCCTTGGAGTATGACTCTCCAAGTGTACTTACATCAACAAAGTGGATATATTTTTCAAGTCCATTTTGTGATAATATACTTTTTAGGCCTTGGGTTTCAAGGTGTTACCCTTTCTGATGAAGGTAAATATGCATGATTTCTTAGTAAAGATTTTACCACAAGTTATTATGTATTCAAAGAGTTCAAGTGCATTATTATTTTTGATGTCATTGGAAACATTTTGCTCACTGTTAAATTGAAAGAGTTGCTTTCCATCTTGAGGAGGTTCCTTCTGCCAAATTAAACCATCAAATCGTTATTAATTTAACCTTTTTACTAGCTGAAAATTTTTCTTTTTTAATAGTTCTGTTAGCAGCAAAATTGGAAGAGATATGTAAGAAAATTAGCTGAAGTGGAGGAGTTCCCTCTAAAATCTCATCATCTTTACCCAACACAACTTCTTCATCTGTTTCTGACTCAATGATGAACTCTTCTACATTACCAAAAGAGGAATCATTCAATGATGAAAGATCTGATTCATCATCCTTTACAAAATCTGCAACATCTTGCAGAATACAGCTGTTTTTTCGTTGCCATTTTTATTTTATTTTTTTAAATGCAATAATTTCTGCACAAACTAAAACATTTTTAAACATTAGATCAAGGAAACATTTTTTACTTCTCTTAATGTAGCTAGAAATACCTAAAAAATATAGACTATAATTTTGTAAAAAAACACTTTATTTTTTTTATTTTTTTGTTTTTCTTTCTTTCTTTTTTTATGCTTTGGCTGAATTAGTCTCTATGTTTTTATGTGTAATGTATAACAGAACCACAATTGAAATTTTGCTGTGACAGAGAATTTTTGTGCCTATCCTTGCAACCATTTGTTTTTTATCATATTTATTCTTGTTGTTATTTTTTTGTTTTCTCTTGTTTTGGTAATTTAATTTTCGTAGCTTATGTATAATTGTTTGTGGTAGAATAAATACTTAATTACTTTATCGATTAGAAATCGAAACCGGATGTCGCTCAAACCATTAATAGTTTTGGCGTTAAATATCAATTTCAGTGGTTTCAATCCATTTTCTTCAACCTCGCTATGCATTCTTCTTTGTTGGGTAAACATACTGGCGATAGTTTTAAGCTCATGACTTTTTAGAAAGTTCGCGAATGATGTGCGTTTCCCAACTCCATAAAGCGCAGTTGTTGTATCGCAATTGGTAAACGCATGGATAAACAACCTGCCATCACAGCTTTCTTGACCTAGCATTTTCCAATAGTTATCCACTTTGTGGACTACTCTCACATCTGTTCTTTGCTTTTCGCTTTGAGTCCAGATACTAAAAGATGTTGTTTTAGCATTGTAAAGTAATAATACAAGCAAATTGGTATCTTCACCAATCAATTTAACGTCTTTGTATTCCCTTTTTTATACGGCTGTCAAAACAATGTCAAGATAGACGTTGCTAGTTACATACAGAACTTCACCATCAGATTTTTCAATTTATTGACCGAGCAAGCAAATAAACTTTTCCTTGTTGCTTTAATTCGATAGAAAAGTTTCTTTTTTGCCAGTGATCTCCATGTCATCCGTCAAATTGAAATTAATTTCTGTGATTTTCACACTAACCCTCCTGCACTATGCCATATCTTTTGTAGATAGCCCGTTTTTGTAACTGTCAAACACAATCGAACACTTTCCATGTGTGCTTAACAAAATCTTTCTATATGAGTGTTTAATATCCGCATATGTAGAATTATTCTTCAAAACTCGGCAAATGTTTGATACGTCTTCTGGTAGTTGGTGATTCAACTTTGAGCCAGCATGCTTTGCAGTTGCCCTTAATTGATTAATTAGCTTTATGAGGTTTTCTCAGTAAGTCAGGAGCCTCGAAAATTGATAGAGGATATTCGTACATCTGGTACTTCAGCACTTCATTGATATTTAACTCAATGATTTGGCTACGACCAATAATTTTAGAAATAAGTTCAGGTCCATTTCGTCCAGAATCGGATAATTTTTTAACTGGCATTTGTTAGTCATGGTAATAACTATTTGTCTTCATTTAAACTTGATTGGAAAAACATCAATTCTTTATATTTGTTCTACCAACTCTCTTCCTACTGCTTTAAAATCATGTACGTTGACATCATCACGTTTTTTCAATGTCTGATTTATCTCTCTCAATTCTTGAATCTGAGTCAGTCTTGTGCTGTTCACTACAAGTGAAATGTCTACCACTAAACTCTTGCATCATTAAAGTTTTAAACAGAGGTTTCCGGCATAGACAGTAACCAATAATACGTTGCAACTCACTTATCTCTAAGAATTTTTATTATAAGGTCCATTTCAAAATTAAATACGCGTAATTTAGTCTCTTAAGATTATTCTTCTGAAAAATTAGGAGAAACCCATTTTTAATAAGTGTTGTCTCGTTATGCAACACAGTACCAGGGCCAAACTAGAAATGATTTAAACAAGAGGCGAATAAGGTGCGACCTAATATTTCAGCACCATCTGCAAAATATACGATGGAGTGAGTCTTGTACATGCATTTTTTTTTTGAAAAATATATATTATACATTTAAATGCTAATATAAATCAATCAATTTTTTTTTAATATGATATAATAGTACTAGAAAATTTATTTGCAAAACAAAAACTGCATCTAAAAACCTTTTACTTCTTAACTAGTTTTTTAAAAAAAGAATTAGAGGAGATTTTTAAAATCAGTCAGAAGAGTATCCAAGAGAAAACAAGCTTTGAAAAGAAGTGCATTAGTTCTGTATGTAGTAGTTTTTGCTGAGGGCAGTACTAAAATCATCTCATTCCTCAGAGTATACAGTATATCTTTTATACAAAAGTGCTCCTACGTTAGTTCCTGGCTAAGTTTGTTTACTGATTTTGAGGGTTTCAATCATTCAGCTGTAAATGTTTTACTGTATTTTCCAAGTGTAGCAGTTTATCAAAAGGTAAATTATGGTTCTGACGGATTACTCTTTAAGTGCACGTTTTTGAAATTTATGAATCAGTTGGTAGTCTGTTTTCTCGCAAAACATCTCAATTAAAGCACAATACAAAAATCTGACAAGAATATTACTATTTACAAATATGCTAGCTTGATTAGTATTTATATGATTCCTCATTTTAATCAAGCGAGACATCTTATTATTGGCTACAATACAAATATTTCAAATATGTTTGGAAAATTTTAATTTAAAATCTTGACTCCTACTAAGATAACTTGTTTCTTTGCAAAAATGGTTTTCAAAAGCCATAGAGCCATATCATTACTAGCTTTCTTTTGCTTAACAATGACGTCATTAATTTCACCGGATATAACATGAGAGAAATTGAAGAGGTTTATAATGGGGTGTTTCCTTTTAGTTGCACAAATGCAAGAATAGGTATCAAACATTTTGACAGGTTATAAAATAAGATTACTATAGAATAGTGAATTTGGTACTCATTTACTAATTTTTAATGGGGTAATTATGTTAGTATAATAAGAATTGTTAGTATAATAATTAAATATATTCACAATATCCTTCCTTTTCACAAGAAATCAAAATATTATTATCAAGAAGAAGAATCCTTTCATTGTTAAAAAGGTGCTTAGTAGAAATAAATTGTTTAGAAGTATGCCAAAAAGATCTTTTTCACTCTTTTATTTCAATATTAGCAAAGAAAGATTTCTTTTGCTTGTGAACGAGACTAAAAAAAGCAGCTTGGTCAATAGAAAGTCCTGAGTGGCTTTGTTGTTATCACGTAACATATTTTTCTTGAGAGGAGTGTGTACTATAATCATGAAAAAAATTCCATTTTGAAATATGATATTTGAATTCAGTAATAAATAAATTAAAGTGGAACCATTTACGATCCTCAATATAAGATACAACTAGAAGATGACTTTAAAATATTTGCTTTAGAATTTCTTCTTTTTCAGCTTTACGTCCATTTTCCATGTTAGTATGGGTTGGACAAAAGTATATA
>JAUZNK010090670.1:0-12518 GCA_035046665.1 Euphysa ruthae | reverse complement strand
TTCGACGAGATACACGGGCGTTTAGTTTATCTGGTCAAAAGCAAAGAAGTATTTAGCTAGTACATTTAGGGATCCCATAGATTTACATCCTACATCCCTCAACATAAGTCTGGCTGCTCTTACAAACATGTGAAGTGTTTCATACATTTTAATTTAATTGATCAGGAACTTTTGATTGTTTAACAAAATTTTAACAGTATGAATGTAATTTTTCAAAATATAAAGTCGATTTCAAAATAACTACCAGCTCGTTATGCTGTACTTGCAACTTAGATTTTTCTTTGAGGCAAAAACTATCAGTTATTTCATCAATGTAATGCTTTACAACAGTTTTTAATTTAACCTGTACATCACCCTTATTCTCTAAAAAATTTGAAATAAATAGTTTGAACAATGCAAGATAAATTATTGTGTGAGCTAATCATCATTTGCTCCATATTCGTAGGCCTACAAATCCCTACCTTTATCACACACACATCAAGGCCACTTTTATCAATATATTTTCCCATTGTTCCTAATGCATTTAAAACTTTATGAAGTTCCCCATACGAAATATAAAGTTTTTATTGACATATGGCCTAGATTTTAATCCTATACATTTAATGTAAAGTTTGCATATTAAGAGAATTTACTGTTTTTCACCCAGGTGTGGCAGAAGTGGTAATGCCCTGACAAATCAATAAAGAAAATATTATATCTCTTAGTAAATCATTTGAAAATAAAAAAAATCCGTTTATAATAATACTTATAAAGCTACCATCAAAATTTATTTAAACTATTGATTATATATATTATTATATATATATATATATTATATGTTTCTAAGAACATTGGAATAGATGATATTAAGATATTTAGAGCTTTTTGAAACCAACCACTAAACTAATCTTTTAAATTATTTACACTTAATCTCGGAATTTAGTTGTGAAACATGTGCCTTCATATTAGATAAATTCTTACCTTCAGCGCTACATACAAATTTGTAGTCATTTGGAGATCCACGAAGTAGAGGAATACCACTGTGCTTCGTTATCGGAGACATATCACAAATCAGTGAATTGTAAGCTATTAATGTAGACAATTTATTGTTGCTATCGGAAGATCGTAGAAGAAAGCAACTTGCATCCCATGGCTCATTCAACTGTAATTTATCAAATGAAGCAAGACTTTTAAATCGTTATATGAGTTATTTGGAGGCAATGGAATATTACACATTTCAAGGTAGACTTTTTTCAGCCTTGTAACTTTTGGCTACATAATCTCTTTCAAGTTTTAATGCTCCGAAAATCCCATTGCCATTTGCTCGCTGACATACTACAGTTCCTGTTCCGAGAAATTAATTTTTACCGTCACTATCGTATCATTCTTAAAATCAACATTGTCTATTGCAAAGCACACAAGGTGTCGTCTCATTAATAGAAGGCGGTATATAAACAAAGTTATTATATTCTTCTGATAGACTAACCGCGTTTGCAATTTGCAGTTTCACTGCTTAGCACAGTTTCGTAAGGTACAGATAAGTTTAAGGTTGATAAAAGTTGTATTGATACTTTGCTTCTACTTAATTGGTGAGCAAGCAGTCCAAACCCAACTTTAAATGGTGTTTCTTTGATCCGTTAAAACAGCCTCTCTTGATCGTTATTGATCTCATATCTCTTTGTCGTGGTGTTTTAACTGATCATAAAAGAATTTCCGATACTATTGATATGTTTGGATCAAGCTTTTGTCTTCATCGTTAAGATTTCATTTCTAAGTTAGAGCCAGTCATTATCCATTTAATCAGCATTTTTAATCGTTTTCGAAGTTCGAAATCATCAAAAGAGCAAGAGAATCTCCAGTTTCGTTTATCAGATAGGATTTCGTTCTTAATCAACTTTGCAGCTTCGTATATTGTTTTAATTACGCCAGTATTACTTGTCTTAACTGCAGTATCAATTGCCTGACTTATTGTAGCGTCGCTACATATTGTTGAAGGTTCATTTCAACGATTACACTTCACAAATTTTATATTAGGTATGCTTTTTTGGCTTTCATTCCATTCTTTATCAGCAGATTTACACACCTACGTTGTATGAACATTGTTAGTATTTAGTATAATATGAAAATGACATAACGACTCATTTTTTACTACAATAATCAGTTCCATATCAGATGCAATTCTTGGAATTGAATTTCCTTGATTATCCTCCTTTTCTCCAATTCGTGGTTTTCTTTGAAGTTTTACCCCACAAGCTACTTGGCATTGGGCATTGTTGGCTACTCCGTCTGTCGGATCTGATTTATTAAAATGTATTTTCAGGTTAGTATCGCCTGTTGTTATAGCTTCATCGTACATTTTTGTTCCCATAATACTCAGTTCTAATTTATGTAATACGCCATTTGGCTGTTGAAAAATAATACACAAAGAATTGTCATATGGTGAAGCTTGAGATCTTGTCATTCTCAATTTAGTTGTCTCATTTGAAATCTCATCAATGGCGATTTCAATTCTGTGGGAGTCTTGGTCTACCAAGACTTTCCAACTTTCTTCTTGTTTCTTTGATATTCTCTGTATCAATCTCTGTATCGATCGTTTTTTCGTATGGTTGTTTTGCTCTATTTCGCTTTGTGACATTACGGAAATTCGTATAGCAAATTTTGTAGAAAATACACTTGTTTTTAAGAAACTCATCAGCTTTGAAATTTTCTGATTCCATACGTTTGCAGAATAACGTGACCTGGGGGTCAGCATACAAATTTCTTTCTTTGGCTAACTCAATTTTGTAAAAGTTCCAAGATTAAGTTTCACTTTCATTATCTGACTGACAAAGTAAATATTTTCGAAAATCAATCTTAATTTTTTTCTTCTTTGATTGCTTGAATGAATGCGATTGTTCCATTCTAAATTACAATGAAAACATTTTCTAAATTCGTAGATTCTAGATAAAAAAACAAGCTCTACGTGGCTAAATGTTTTGTGCGATGGACATAAATAATATAATAATAACTGATAATTCGAATAATTAAGTATCTAAGAAGAATATATAAACAGTCCTCAATAAGCAAAACATTAACGTTTAAAATCTGTATATTATAAAAAATATATTATATTATTATATATTGTTATAATAACTATATTATTATAATTATATTATTGTTATATATTATTATTATATCATAATTATTATTATATATTATTATTATTATATGATGCTTATCTTGTTTTACAACATTTGTTTTCGTGAAACGCCTTTATTATTTTTGATAGCGAAAATTATTTCAAAATTATAACTTTATTGAATACGTAACTTAACGAAAAAAAAACTACATGAGTAATACTATTAACTAGCTGTATATCCCGCCAAGATTTAGCTAATTGGTGAATATAGTAAGAAAATTATAGCATGAATATGTTTCACTTTCAAGCTGTATTATATATAATACATATACGTTTATAAATATAATACTGTATTAAAATATAATACACCGAAATTTAATATATAGTAAATGTTGCAAACACAAAGACGACATGAAAAATAAAGTTTTGCCTTATGATGTGGGAGTGTCCAACTCGTCTTAATAATATTTTTGCGTTGATGTTTTAAAAAGTATTTCAGTGAAATATATCTTCCAGTCACTCCAATCCAAAGACATTTAGATTAGTTTTTTAATACCGATTGCTTTAACAAATATATACAATGTTCATATAATTTAAGAGGTGTTAAACTTTCAAATATCACATGATATTGTTCTTCTTTTTTTACAATGCATAATAATAAAGTTTTTTGTTCACTCAATTCATTTGTAGCTTAAATCTTCGTGTTCTTGGAAGAGTTGCGTAACAGTAACTGCAATAACAGTGACAGTTAGTGGAATTTTGCTTTGTTATTATTTTTGTTTTAAATATAATGCTTGTTGTTGTTGCTTTTATCTAAATTAGCCCATTGTTTAAAAATGGACCAATCAAAAACGTATAATGTCGAATGTTTGTAATAACAAACCAGTGAATTGATGGGAAATCGCTACTTATAACTGAAATAGCAAATGGAAAGAAAGAAATACAGACAGGTATGAGGACGAGTCCATAAAGTTATTATTATAATAAAGATAAACTGCCAATTTTTATTTATTGGACACTACACGTATGATTGGTTTTGTTGTAAACATTGTTATAAACAGACAGACAGATATGTATATCTTCTATCAACCAACATTAAGTTAGCTGTACGTCTAGTTGAGTGGCGTCGAAAAAACTGAACCTTTTTTAAAAAAAAAAAAGCGGTTTTGTTTTTTAGGTTTTGCCTTCATTTTCTTAAAGATTTTAATAAAACAAGACTTATTTTGAATCTTTTTTTTAAAGCCGTATCTTTTTGTTCTCTTGATACATATGGGTACCAAATTACATTTCAATCCGTCACCCGTATTTTAAGTTCTACCAATTTTACCCGTTCTGGTGTGCAAAAATACGTCACATATGTATATAAATGAGTAAGTAAGTATTTATTCTGCCACAAACAAATATGCATAAGCTATGAAAATAAAAAGTAAACAAACAAACAAAATAACAACAACGAGATTAAAAGCAAATGGTGGCAATGCAAAAAAATTGTCTGTCACAACAATATTTCCATTGTGGTCCCGTTATACATCACATTCTTCGAATGAGTGGTCTGCATACTTGCAAAACTGTTTGAAAACTATGCACAACAAATGCGACGTCTGGAAAGTCCTATTCGTATGTATTTATGACTTCTTAATTAATTTTAATTTTAATTTCAATTTTTTTTTAAATATTAATTTATGACTTTTGAACACGTGTTGACAGTTATTTTGCAACAAACCGGAACTTTTTTGTCAATTAAGATTAAGAAGTAATGGAATTCACAACAACAGAAAAAGGTGCACGAAAACTGTTGAAAGATGGGTACATTTATATTTTTCAAAAAAATCTGGCAAATGACTTGACATCATGGCAGTGTATAAATCGTAGAAAGGGTCAATGCAAAGCCAAAACGAAACTGACGGTGCTAGATGTATTTGTTGGACAAATTAATGAACATACCTATGCTCCATCATACGCACGCTCCATCGCAAGTTAATTGTGAAGTGGCGAAAGTGAAAGCTGGAATTAAACGACGAGCCCAAGAATCAAACAATCCAGGTCGGAAAATTTTGGCAGCAGAACTTGGGGTCACAACAGTCCATCAATCTTGCTGCAATTCCGGCCTTACCTGCTATTACTGGTAAACACTGAAAATGGAACACAATTCTTGATCCATGACAGTGGAGTTGGCGATTCTCAAAGAGTAATAACATTTTCTTCGCAAGAAGCAATCCAGTTCCTTTCAAACTCAGACCATTGGTTTGCCGATAGAACTTTTAAGGTATATCCTGAAATTTTCTTTCAGGTTTACACTGTACATGCGGAACAAAATGGCCGCATGTTCCCATATGTATTTGCACTTCTGCCAAATAAGACAGAAGCTGCATACACACGATTTTTCAATGAACTATTTAGTATGGTAAATAGAAATAATCCGGATGACATTTTAATTGATTTTGAAAAAGCTGCAATTAACGCTGTTTTTAACACCAGACTTAAAATTGAAATGAAAGACTGCTTTTACCATTTATGTTCCAACTTGCGGAAACACATCCAAGACTTAGTTTTACAAGCTTAGTACAATACCGATCCTGATTTTGCGCTACATCTAAGGATGTTTTTGCATTAGCCTTTGTTCCACCAAACGATATAATTAATAGTTTCGTAACATTATGCCAAGAGATAAGAAATAATTTTAATAGAGATGCGGATGATTATTTAGAATACTTTAAGGACACCTATATAGGTAGATATCACCTAAATGTCCCTCACCGAAATCCATTGTTTGAAATCAATTTTTGGAATATGTGCCACAGAACAGGCCAAGAGTTTCCAAATACAAATAATAGTATCGAAGGATGGCATGAGCCTTTCAATGGCATCTTCCTTCATGCCATCCAAACTTTTGGAACTTAATATCTTGAAAAAAGAAGAAGCGTGCGTATGAGCGTCAATCTTGCAGCATCAAGGTGGTCATCCTGCACGAGCTCAGAGGAAACGTTACGTTGATTGCCACGCCAGACTTTTGCGAATCGTCGATGATTATCCAAAACGACCAATTTTAGTCTATTTTAGAAGTATCGCTCACAATCTAATATTCTAAGATTCTAAGTGTTTATTAATTTAACTTATTTTTGCAAAGGGATAGGTTTTGTTTTATTTTGAGTTAGTCGAAAGATGGAAAACTATGGCGCTCTTAATGCACAGGTACAAATCAACATGCAGCATGATAATTGATAATTGGCCTTCAGTTGTATAAGCTTTTTTGAAATGATTTTGTATTTTGTTCTGTATATAGTTTTAAATACTCTTTTCATACTTAATTGTAGAGTGAAAATCTCATAAAAGTTTAATGGCCGATTACTTCAAAGTTAGTTGCACATAATCTTTTTGTTTTGTGTATTCTTTGTGAATTGCGGAAAAATTCCAAAAATTTGTTTTAAAGTTTAAAATTTTAATCGCAATTTATCATGACTTTTTTTTGTTTATAATTCTCATTAAACTTTGTTTTTGCTGATTCCGTTACCGAGAATTCCAACTTTTGGTATATTAGACGCTGTCTTTTGTACTGCAATCTCGAAATCCCGCATCTCGAATTTCCCCCCTTTTTAGTCTCGTCATCTCGAAACACCGCTACTGTAATAATCGCGTTATCTAATACTTTTTTATCGGTTCCTTGAGATGTCAAGACAACGGGATTCCACTGTGATCACATTTGACGATGTGAAATAATCTTGATCGGGATAATGCTAGCCTACCCTGTAGGTAGAACTTAATTTGTTGTTAGTTCATTGTTGTTAATTGAGATTTTTTGTAACGCGCATGGACAAAGAGAGTTGACGTGAAGCTGGTTGTAGCTACACTATAAGGATAACTCGCGAAAATGGTTTTATGGAGAGATTTTTACTTCGGATTGGCCAATCTAACTGGGACAAGGTTGTGGATTATAAAAATTATATTCAATTTTAAAATTTTGAACATATCAAATCACAGTCATGCAAATAATATTCTTGTCAGTCAGCTTCCATACCCACTGTATTTAAGGCTTGGAAAATTTCTTTTTGTCATTCAAAATTGAAATACGTTTTCTTATTTTTGGCAACAAAATTTGAAACTTTAAGTTATCCAAAATCAAATGTGCGCATGTGCACACAAATTTTCTAATAATGCATTTATACAGTGTGCCAATAAGTGTTATGTGAAGCCTCTACATACTCACATAACCAGTTTGGTGTGTGGTCAAAAGCGTTTGCATATTTCTGGTCTGAACATTTCAAGGAGCATAAGGGCGAAGGCACAAGGGTGCGCAAGGCGCGCGATATAGCAGAGACATTAGGAATTGGTATTATGATTTTTCAACTTTCTTTTTAAAAGTATCTGTCCAATCAACCAATAATCCTTCGTCGAGAAAGAGTAACGGTGGAATTCCCTGCATCAAATTTTCGCAGCTCTTTTTAAGAAACATTTTTTTGACTTTAAAAAAAAAAGATAAAAAGGTGTTTGACCAACAATCAATGAAACTTGTCAAATTAGTCAATAGTCGAATGGCCTCAACTACCCTGAAAAGGTGGCTGCAAGACAGAATCACCGATCTTTTTCGATCCCAAAGCCTAAGACTTTAAAAGTTTAAAATGAATAAGTCCTCCTTGTGGGCCATCAATTTGCAAAAAATTTTGTCATTGATTATAGAACCTCCAAATATGACGAAAAAGGCCGGCCAAAATTGATGAGGATCTCACTGTATTATCAAAAAAAATCTTCCAATTTTATCTAAAACTCATAAAAATTTTTTATCAGTTTTATCCTTGTTTGAGCTATAGCACATTTAACGATCTCGCATTGAATTTAAAGAAATGTTGCTTTGTCAGAAATTTGATGAATGGCTTGTTACTAACAAGGGATTTCCATGACGACTTTCACAGTGGATGATACAGTATTCTGTGGCTTAAGTGTGATAAAATTTTAGTTAAATCAAAGTTTAATTTCAGTATAAATTCAATGCATATGAATAAAGAAATGTTGTCACCGAAGGTATTGTTTTAAAATTAAATCTAACCAAAACGCATCAAATGAAAATATGCGACTCAAAACTTACATAATCGCCAAATCAAAACATTTCAAAGTTTTGAATATATGGTTTAGATGAGAATCACTGTGTTAGAAAGTACAGCGATCGGTACGTAACTTATATTTGCATGTGCATTTTTATCTTTACCTATACGTTCAACGTTTCAGGTGCGTTTATATTTTTATTGGCTTTCAATGAGAGTTAACACCAATTTTTATGATGACATATATTTGGATTTACATCCCTGAGAAGGTCTGTGATGTTTAAATTTCAATGGTTATTAGCTCATTTCTTTTTAATAAATATGTAATATTTACAAACTATTAGGCTGAATTGTAAAAATTCCTTATCCTATTTTGAATAGTTGTTTGAATACTTGAAGTTATTAATATTTTCGTGCAGATGTCACCTTGACAATGTAGTACACAAATATGAAAGACTTTAAATGGCGTCTAGCTGGAAACAAGGTTATAATAAGATTGAGAGTACAATATTAGAAATTTTAAAAAGAATTTTAAATAAAATATCTTTCCAACGAATTTCGTAAAAAATACATAAAGATTATTTATTTTCAGTCTCGAGTAAATCTTTTTTGGCTACTCATTGCTCGACTAATTCTTAACATAACGCTGTTAATTTTCAAATTTTTGTCTTTTTTACTCTATTTTTAGCATATTTACCCAATTAAAACTGCAAACAAATCAATAAATTTGGAGCTTGAAATGTTCTTACGTTTTACATAAAATTTGACAAATTTTGTGCCGCAATATAAACTATAAAATAAAACATGTAGCTATTGCTCATATTGAACTTTGAAATATAAGCAAACGAAAGATTCTCCTTTTTCTTCTATTTTGTATTAAATCTATGAGCATATTTTAAAAGAACCTGTACACTATTCTTAGTTATTGCCTTTTATAAATATTTTTCCCAGCAAGATTGTTCCCCAACAAACTCCCTCCTGGTGATTTGCACCTCGTTAAACCCCATCTTATAAAATTATGACACTTTTTACATGGCAGTATCGCACTAAAATATCTATAGTTATATGTCTGGTAACCAAATTATTTCCAATCTAGAAAATAGTCTCAATTAAAAGCCATTTTGATTTTTATTACCAGTATCATCAACAGAAAAATTCTTGTAATAACAACGCTGTTTATTTGTTTGCATTAGAAAATCCACAAATTTAAAACTAATTTTTCTGATCGATTAAACAAACGAAAATAAATTTTTTTTCCACTTTTGCATAATTGCATAATAGCTCTTTATTTTTATTACAGAAATAATCTAGCATTAAATCCATAGCCTTTTGTCTGCTAAGGAGAGGCAAATTATAGGATGAAATGTTGGAACATAAAAGATACGTCTTCAAAAGGAGGTTTCACTGCTTTACACAAAAACAAAAACGAACTTCCACGATTCCGAGAATCTCGAACCAGAAGCCGTTTTTAAGCCTCAAAAAAATATCAAAGAAACAATCAACGCTTCGTCTTCAACTTCTTTTGTTTCGTTCTTTTTATAAACAAAAAAAAAAAGATTTTAAAAAAGCAGCAAAACTTAAAAACACTCTAAAAACAATAATCAAGGTCAAGAAAAGACCAAGTCAATTCATATCTTATAAAAGAAATCAAATTTCTTTTTGCGAAAGCAAAAAAGCGATCTTAGCAAGCTTTGCAGCTGGAGTTCATTTGGAAAGAGCGCGAAAAATTCTCTATAGCAATTAAGGTTTATTTTTTTACTGACTCTGCAGATTTTGGAACCAAAATTCGGTTCTAAATTCTGTCCTAAATTCAGGCCAAAATTTGTGCCTATTTTTCATATTCTATTTCCCCTTCCCATTTTTAAATTATTATTATTTGAACAGTAGAGAATAATTCAATCGAGACAATAAGATATTGTATTTTTGTTGTTAGTTACCAAATCAAAACCAAATCAAAATTAACTTCAATAATGTCCACAGAGAATTTAACTTTTAACAAAAGAATCATTATCATTACATTCGAATGTAAACATCAAATTGTTTTAATATTCAATTTTGTGCCTTTACAAAGGCTGGTGTTGCATTCTCTAAGTTTAATTTAAATTCATTTTAAAATGAAATATATTTTTAAAGTAAAAAAAATATTTTTATTTCACTATGTATGCGATATATCATACAATCATTTTGTTTTTTTTTTTTGTATAAACTAATCTTCCAATAAATCAAAACCAAATTAAAAGTAATTTCAATACTGTCGAAAGAAAATTTATTTCAATTTAGCTACATACACAGGTTTATTATATATTAATCAATGGTAGCGTAAGAAAACTTGTTGTTTGTTTAATTCTGTTGTAATTTTCTTCTATTGTCAATTACTATATACCATTTTTAACTTTGGCTTGCCAACAAGCTTGCCATGCTTTAGCAAAACTTCATATATTAATAAATTCTGTAATTTAAATTAAACTATACTAGCAAAATTAATACCTAGTCAAATTTAGCAGTGAACTAAAATTTAAGAAAATAGATGTTAAAATTCTAATAGTTGCACCATGAACAAAAAATATAACAGTGACAAGGAAAAAAATTAAATGATGGCGAATGATTTAGCTAGCATTTAAAAAATATTTGGAAGAATCGATTTATATGTGTTTCGTTGGTATTAAACCAGACTTGATCAAATATTTCTCGATAATTCAATAAATCTTTGAATGTCTGAAAAACTACAATTTTAGTTTTGATGACTAAAGATATCTCTGAAAGAAAGTTTGATTATTTCTTATTAATTTGATTACTAATTGAGATTATTTATTAATTGTTCTTGCTCATCATGTTAAAATTCATTTGCGAAAAACTTCTAAATCAATGTTATAAAATGCACGTTCACACGAAACATGTAAAAACATAAAAACAAAAGCTAAGAAATATAAAAAGTATATATTGTTTTATAAAAACCAGTTACTCCAAATGTAAAATCAAAATTTAACGTTATGCGTTGTACTATGAAGGTAATCCAAAATCGGTATGTTTGTATAATCTTCAACAACTCTCAAGATTCTGAACTTTGGACACATCATTAAATTCAAGCAATTAGTTAAAAATTAATTAACTCATAAAATTGCTTTAAATTAACTTAATTCTCTCATTGCACATGCCATAATTAGTTGGATAATAATTTGTAGTTATAGCAATATATTATACTCTCAGGAGTATGCACTTCCTTATGTTTTTATATAAAAGAGCTTAGGTTTATTTGTAGGACAGTTGATCTTACACTAGAATGTATCTATGTTAGACTAAACCTTAGTAATCTTTTTTCCATTAATATGAAATATGACATGGTACCAGAAATAAAAAAACTGGATATTGAGTAGGTATAGAAAACACACCACACTGCTTCAAGTATACTAGTTTGGAGCACAACAATTGAAATAAAAGATGGAATATTTGCTACCAAGACCAACACAGATGGATTTTAATGCAACCAACCTAGCTACCACTTGGAAGAAATGGAAACAAATTATGTTGTTGTATATGAATGCAGTGATGGGGAAAAAAACAGAAGTGGAGAAGTACTCAACATTCCTGTTCATCATAGGGGATAGAGGCCGTGAAATATTTAATACCTGGACATAGGAAAAAAAGAAGATAAAGAAGAAGAAACTGATTTGGATGAAATTACAGTATCGAAGTTTTTTGAAAGATTTGAAACCTACTGCTTACCAAAGAAAAACCTATTAGTGGAAAGGAAACGATTCTTGAGCAATCAAGAAGGTGATGAAGCAACAGACTCCTACATAACCAACTTTAGGAATGCTGCATCATCTTGTCAGTTCTCCAACATAGCTGATGGACTCATACTACAAATTAATGGACGGAGTTAAAAGTGGCAAGATCAGAGAAATCCTGCTAAGGAAATGATCA
The DNA here is from genome assembly GCA_035046665.1 of Euphysa ruthae. Classification (NCBI taxonomy): domain Eukaryota; kingdom Metazoa; phylum Cnidaria; class Hydrozoa; order Anthoathecata; family Corymorphidae; genus Euphysa; species Euphysa ruthae. The sequence continues at coordinate 461 of JAUZNK010090670.1, read as the reverse complement.
GAAATTACATTGAAAAAGGTGATTGACATATCCAAAGTTGAAGGAACATTCAAACAGAAAAAGTTCGGGACAGCTGAAGAAAAGGAAATCGATGTTGTTGTAAGAGGAAACTCATACAGACCAGATAAAAATGAAAATAAAAGTAGAAATTACACTAACCAGTAGTACAACGATAGAGAAAATAACAGAAAGAATTGCACTTGCACTTGCCAAGACAATGTCCAGCATACGGTCAAGAATGCAAGAAATGTAAAAGGAGAAATCATTGGGCAAGTTGTTGCAGAACCAGAATATCTAATGAGATAGTTCAAAAACAAGATGTCGAACATGGTGGGTATGTAATTGATGCAGTGTCAAAGACACAGACAATTGAAGAGATTAAACGAGAAGCAACAAAAGTAATTGAGATAGCTGGAAAGAATGTAGAAGTCAAACTTGACACAGGAGCCGAAGTCCATGTG
>JAUZNK010090659.1:0-12518 GCA_035046665.1 Euphysa ruthae | reverse complement strand
ATATATAAAAGCCATACAATAAATACAATACTTTAATAATTTTTTATATAATATATCACTGAATTGAATAGTTGTACCTGGAATATTTAAAATAAAGATTTTATATAATGATTACATATAAAAAGATTTTAAACTAAAGAAAGCTTCTCTTTTTTTTATAACGTCTTAGTTTTACCAAGTGTGTTTAATACTAAGGGGTTAGTTAATTTTTAAATTCAATTTTTTGTATTCTTGATTTTAGTTGTGAATAGTTTTAGTCAGTGGCATACTTCTGTTGCTGTCACATGTCTTCCATTATCTTCTGTGATAAGAAACGTAACATTACCATCCTGTAAGAAAGTACCAGCCAGAAAAGGTGATTATGTTTATTTAATTCTATAATTTTCATGCTCATCAAAACTATTTTTAATACAACAACTGATAGGCGCTTTCTTAGGGTGCTTGTTAGAAATTTGTGGTATAGATAAGTAAAACTTTTATATAAAACGATTTATGCTTTAAATTGAAACCAACTATTTTGTACATGGAAATAGAGAATGGAAATTGTTTTTCTTGGAAAAATACTTGCAGATTTTCCCAGCATCTGCAAATAAAATTTGAAAATTTTTTGATTTGATATTGTATAATTTTTATTTATTTATAATGCTTCTTTGTGAGTTAATTTAAATCAACATTTCATACTCTATCAAAGCAATACCAATTAATAAATCTTGAATATCTCATGAATATTTCTCTCTATTTTTCTCTTTTTTAAGACACCTTTTCTCTTTTCTTGCATAAATTAGTTTAGTTGGCCAATTTCTTTTAGTTTTTTGCATTTTATACACCAGAATATATAACAACAGAGCATAATTATATGGCTTTAAAAAAAATCAATATATGTCTCGTTTTTCCAAAATATTTGAGGAAATCAAGGCAAAACCCATAAAAAAATCACTTATTAAAAATGGTTCAGTTTTTTTGATGTTGCTCAACAAGATGTGCAGCTAATTGTATGTTGGTTGATGGATGGTAGATATACATGTCTATCTATCTATAACTATATTCACAACAAAACCAATCATACGTGTAGCATTTCTTTCAAAGTTATGTTATTCTAAACACCCCAATAAATAAAAATTAGCAGAATATTAATAGTATTTCTCATGCTGTGTGTTTTTTTTTTTTCATATTTTTTTTATAAAAATAATTTTCGCTATGAAAAATATTTTTTTTAAAAAATAATAAAAAATTAAAACAGAATAAAATTATAAAGATTTTGCCTAACTGATAAATAAACCTGGATGACAAAGACAAATGATTGATTCAAACATATCAATAGTATCAGAAGTTCTGTTATCCTCGGTTAAAACGCCACAACAAACGAAATACGAGACCAAAAATGATCAAGAGAGGCAGTTTCGTCGCATGAAAAAAACACCCATTCACAGTTGGGTTTGGACTGCTTGCTCACCAATTAAATCGAAGCAAAGTATGGATACAACATTTATCAACCTTAAACTTATTGTTAACAGCACACAAAACTGTGCTGAGAATTGAAACAGAAATTGCAAATGCGGTTAGTCTATCAGCAGAATATAATAACCGTGTTTATATACCGCCTTCTGTTAACGAGTCAACACCTGTGTGCTTTGCAATAGACAATGTTAATTTTAAAACTGATACGTGAGACAGTGTAAATGAATTTCACGGAACGGGAACTGTAATATATCAGCAAGCAAATGGCTGAGATTTTCAGAGCAATAAAACTTGAAAGAGATTCCATAGCCAAAAGTTATTTCAGCTATATTAAATATTTCAGTTGGCGTTTTGTAAACATACAGATTAGTTTATTGGTCAGTTTTAGTATGTTCTAAATAACTTAATATCATTCATTCTAATGTTCTTAGAAAGAGTATAATCAATAATTTTTGATGGTATTTCAGTATTATTATGAACGTAAGGATTTTTTCAAACAATTTTTTGGAGATATAATACTTTCTTTATAGATTTGTTAGGGTATCACCACTTCGAAAACGGTAATTTCTCTTGATATGCAACTTGAAATTTAATCCAGATATCAACAAAAATTTCATGTTTTGTATGATGGAACTTCATATAGTATTTACTGCATTGAGAACTATACAGACATTTTTTGTGTATTCGCATTTTCAATTTCTTCAAAAAAAATTTTTTTTTACGGTAACTATTTGTACGAGGATTGAACAAAACCTTCACTGATGATACAAAGACAAAAAACTTAAAAGGATTGCATCAATTTTTTTGTTAATAACTTTTGTTAATTCCAAGATTACGGAACTGAAGTGCTTACTTCTAAATAACTTTTTGTATTGTGACACAACTTCGATCCCAGGGTTTTCTGTCTTTTCAATTTGCGGGATGACATAAAAAAACGAAAAATGCTTAGAACAAGACTAACCTTGACCCATTATGGTCAAAAGGTGAATTAAATGGAATACACATAAATTGACGTTTTTTATTTGTTTAAATATTTACCGATATAGTATGGCGCAAAATCCAGCGACTCCAGCCTATTCTACGCCGTTATATTCTTCCCAATGAGTCTACATACTCACAGTCTAAACACTGATGCATAGGGCATAAATACGGACAGTAGCAGTAGACTGGATACGCTGGATTTTTTGATGTGTGGTTTTGCAATCTTCTTACAGCAGTTACGGCACAAACAGCCGACTGCTTTTGAGTCTTTTTCAATTTTTTTTCCATTTTTCTTCCTTTTAATATTTGTATTTGCAAAAAAAAAAACTTATATAGCGTATTCAAGTTGATTTTTTTTTCCATTTTTAACAACTGGTGTTGAAGCAGTAAAATCTAACAACTTTTCATTTTGTGGAATAAATCACCCAACGGTTTCTTTAACAGATGGTTCGACATAACGCCATTCAACAAGTTTTTTGTACCTGTCTAAGAATAAATTTTCAAGGCTTCTCTGAGTTGGTACCATCCATATATGTACGGTACAGTTTATTTCAAGACCACCTTATACCACGATCCAACAATTCCATAAGTAGATCCCCTACAATCATCCCATGGTAGACCTGAGCTTCTAGAAGGGACTAAAGAGGAAGCCAAGCTCCTCTTTGATCATTTTGATCTCATCAAATCATCGAACTTGTTGAAAGCCGCAATACCCCGTCATCACTTTTTCTTAACTTTTACCAAGCATCATTGAAGTATGCCCCCATAGCAAGTCAAACTATGGCTCAGAAAGGTGCAAAAAATGTGGCCATTGCAGGGGATATCTTTCCAACAATAATCTTTAACAGCAGCTTTCGGTATCAGTTATTCCAGCGTATTTTTTCCTATGCACCTTATCTATGGTGGTAAGACCAATCAAAGTCTACCCAAGTATAAGTTCTATAATGATTTTTCACGTAATGTAAAAGAAAAATATTTAAGTAACACTCATGAACCCTTGAAATTCACCAATGAAGTCATAATTCCCTATGTAGATAAAGAACGGGAAGGCTTAGAAGATGAAAACCAAAGTGCACTGCTTATTATTGATGCAAATGACAGAGCGGGTCCTCGGCATGTTGAAAGAAAACAATATGTTTTTGGCTTGTGTCCCTGCAAATATGACATGGCATCTCTATCAGCCCCTCGACCTAACTGTCAGTCACTTTGCAAAATTGTATTTTAAATGACAATTTACAGAGTGGCATGCGAAGCAAATGCAAACCGACTTAAACATTATCAAACAAAAACACAGTTATAAAATGACGGTTGAGAAAGTAGCATTTTGCTTTGTCTTTCCATAAAAGCCTCACAAAAAACCTTGCAGCATTGAAAAGTTAAAAAGGTAGCTAAGAAAAAACAAGAACTTATCAAAAAAATAGATAAGAAAATATATATTCACTGTAAAAAAATTTCTACTGCAAAACCTTTGTGGTTGTTAAAAAGTGCTTTCATATTAAATGTTGAAAAAATTTTAGGAGTAATATTAGTTTTGTATGTGGACATGTTCACTATTCAATTAAATTAATGACGCTTCTACTGGTAGTTACCAGTCTATTAGTAAAATGAGTAGTTTTGTAATTTCCGGCCATTGTACCTGCCGTGCAAATGATGTTGGTGGATGTACTCATATCACTGCGTTATGTCGAGAAACCATGTACGGAAAAAGAATGAAACTGAACCCAAATTTTTCTGAGCTATGTAAGCAAAATAAAGAGAAGAATTTTGAAACCCCTTCAAAAATTAAAATGAAATTCTAGAAGTCAATTATGGACGAGCATTTTTAGCAAAATCTGTTACAAATTTTTGTACTGTTTTTTTCATTGTTCTCATGAGTTGGCAGATATTTGCCCTACAATATTTTTAAGGTATTTAGATTAATATGAATTATCCGATATTATTAATAAATTTTAAATTTTTTATTTGAAATATTAAAACTTGCTGAGTCATATCCAGGTGTATTTTGACACCTGTAAACCGGTTTGGGAGCTCAAACAATTTGCTAAAATGATATTTATCGTTATTTATCGATATTTATCGGGTTTACTATAACAGAATCTGCCACAACATCAGGTTAAATCATTCATTTTAAATTTTTGTGCGACTAAACTCAAAAAATGTGTCCCCAAAATAACACTGACATGATCAAAGTAAAATTTTTATTAGCAAGCTTTGTTTTGTGGAAATACCCCATTGATTTACACCGACTTCCCAAACGTCATTTTACTTATGAATCCATTTCTTTTCTGAAAATATTCTTCTCTTGAATCAATGAGGGTTTGTAAATAATTTATAACAAAAAATACCATTTAAATATTAATAAATATATAATATAAAAAATAGCATTTCTTATTTCATTGTATTTCTTTGTCATGCAGCTTCGTTTAAAATTGTGGTCGTCATAATTTTGCCATTTTTAATAAGAATAAAAATTTACGTATAAATCTGTTGTATTTGGTTGTAAATTTTCTTGTTTTTATGTTTGACGTTTTAAACTTAAGTATTGAGACAGACTTTTAGACTTTGTTAACGCATATTTCTTCACAGTTTTTTTTTTTTTTTTGTTAAAGAAGATAAATAAATCGCTTAAATATCATCAGATCTTACTTGATGTTAAAGTTATAGAAATTTTTGTTAAATTTATTATAACTTTTTACAGACGAAATCAAAAAAAAAAAACATTCAAATTAAATCATAATGGAGGCAGTAGCCTACAAAATAAAAATGTCAGTAGTAAGTGTGTCCATATTCAGGTTGTGCTTGTCTGCAAATTGATCCTAAATAACTTTTAGTCTAAAAAGCGCTTCTTGAAAGCTTCTCCTATCAATTAACCACCTGTACTTATTCTGAATATGTTCAATATCTACCTTCTTCATTGCAGTTGGTTGTGATGTTGCATTTCTAATTGTTTTTTAAACTCTCAGCGTAGCCTACAGAATGTTTCTCTGGAATTGTTCATGAAGGAAAATGCTTCATGGAAATTGTAGGAGACGTTCCACACCAACATTAAATATGGACGCTAAAGTGATTATAAAATCACTCATTACAACGCCGGAACAGAATCAAATTTTTAGTAATCCACGAAGCATTGAAATATACTCAGACTAACCTTTTAGATTTTCGATGATGATGCTAAAATATTACCGCACCTACACGAATAGCAAGATTTGCTGAATAACGAACTTAAACAACTAACCGGCTTTATCAGCCAATATTACATGATTGGTCAGTCAAAAAAGAATATTAAAAAGGAAGAAAAATACATATATTCAGAAGGTAAACTGAGAAGAGTAAACAAATGCAAGAGACAATTTTATAAACTGAAAATTCTTATTTCTCAATTTATGGTGGAGTTTTGATAGAACATATTTATCCCGCAAATGTAACGTAGTAATGTAAAGTAGAAATATAGCATAGTAATGTAACGTAGTAATGTGACGTAATAATGTAATATAGCAAGTGTAACGTAGTAATGTGCCATAGCAAATGTACCATAGTAATGTAACGTAATAATGTAACATAGCAAGTGTAACGTGGTAAGCCCAAATAATTATTTGAGTAATCTCAAACGTTATTTCTCTCAAATTTGAAATTGAATTATACGCGTTATTGGTACCTGAATTTATTATTTTGATTTTTACGTCGTCGGGCAGCCTGAATATTGTTACTTTGAGATTAAATTATACACTTTTATGAATTTTGTGGGATATCATAAACAGTTTTTAGGTGACGCATGCCCAAAAATTTTCTTTTTTTTTTTTTTTTTTTAAGTTTCCTGCTAAAGTTTTATTTCCTTTGTGCTGAAATTTGAGAAATGTTAGTGACCCACGCATTGAATTTCCTATGAATTCAGTGTTTTTCGTTAGTTTTTGGTCCGTTCAACTGTACTAGATTAAGATATTCACTTGTTAATTTTTTCTAATTATAGATGCAAATGTCATGATGAAGTCAAATTTTTTGAAAGCAAAATCCTTATTAGTTTGATATTGTGATGCAATTGAATCAAAAACCGTATTTTTAAAATTTTTTTATTGACTTGTTTTGATTTTGCATGAACTTTGTTGTAAAAGAAACAACTTAGTTAATCCGTTCCAGATTTTCTCCAAAATTTTTATTGCGAAAATCTTGGCAAAATCCATTTTCATGTTTTTTTGAGATCCGCTCAACATCTTCTGTTTTCGTTTTTTCTCTGAATCTGCTTATTTATTATATGAAGTTTTATGATATATATATATATTTTTAATGAAATTAAGAGGTATAAAGGCAAATGATGGGAGGATTATAGATTTTTTTCAAAAAATCATCGTTGTTCCCTCCGATTTACGTGTAAATGGGGCAAAGAATTGATAATTTGCATTTTTTTTTTTTTTTTTTTTTTTTCGTTTTAAAATAGCGGGTGTCCAAACTCGTTCAATTTGGTTAAATTTTTTTTGCTTTTAACTTGTCAACTACACTGCAATTGGTTCAGTGCTGCATTTCTAATTTTTGTTATTTTGCACTTTTAAACCCGTCGGTTACCCGGAAATTGCTTGCAGTAATGCATTTAATTTTTCTTTTTTGCATCTTGCGTAGGTTTAAAACCGGTCGTCTACGTTGCAATTGGTTGCGGTGCTGCATTTCTAATTGTTATTATCATACTCACAACATTCTGTATTAGAAAGCACGTCTGTTATTCAAAAGCTAAACCTGCAAATAAAGCAAAGCGAAGAAGCATCCACCTAGTTACAACCAATCAGGTTTCGTCGAGTCAGCAATACGCTGATATTGGTCACGCTGCTGAGATAGATTATGAGTCTCTAGTAAAAAATGATATACAATATCAATCAACGCTTGACTTGGGTGTGTACGAAGTTCCCGATGTTACGGTGCTTGCCGACGAACGTGAACCAGTCTATACGAATTTCCCTCGTCGCGACAGCAAAGCAGGGATGAGTATAACAGAAAATTGCATTTATAGCACACCTAGTTCAAGCTTTTGTGAAATAGATGGGCCGGAAATTTACTTAGAATTAGTTGATCTTCAAGTAAAGGGTATTGATTGAGTGTTGTTGTGTCTGGTGTAATATTAGTGCTTGCTAGGAGCCTAAAATATAGTTTAATTTTTTTTTAAATCCTCCTGTTCTCGAGATATGATTTATTCTGTAACTTTAAAATAGATTGAAAGTTTACTCCGTAAAATGTTAAAACACCCTTCTTTACCATTCATATGAAAAAATTATAACGTTAGTAATGTTTTTTTTTTCAAATTTATGCTTTTTCAAACATAACTTTTATTGTTAACGCGCAGAGTAAATTTTCAAAAAATTTGATTCAGGTCGACGAGATATAAATGTAGCTGAACTAAGGAAGGTTTATATAGCTGAACTAGGTAAGTCCTATATAAAATTTCTTCATCTTAGGTATATAATCGACAATATCAAAAAAATAGTTTTGGCGGATTCTTACTCGCTGCAAAAGTTTGTCAGACGAAACATATTTTATAAATAAATCAATTGTCTTATACTTAATATTAAAAACATATTCCCGATATTGAACAGGTAGATCAGGTGTTATTGAAGTGAGTGACAACTTTCTGGAAAAAATATGAAAATTTTCTTGAAAAATATTTTACTGAATGTATGTGTGACTAATACCGTTCATCTTTACATTTTGTCCCTTTTAAAGTAATATTTTGCGCTTATGATAATTCAAGCTATCATATGCTAATTACTCAGTTATTGCCTTTTAAAATTTGATTTAAAAATACACACAGAATTTAATACGCCTTGGGCGTTTATTTGAAGATTTATTTTGTAATTGATATAATATTTTATTTATATTTTTAAAAGACAGCATATATTATTATAGTTTATTTTATTTTTATTTCATATGTTTATCTATAGTAACAGTTATAATATATTTATGTCGGCCATTATTCATGCAGCTTACTTATATTTTTAGATTTTTTTATACAAGAACTCCTCAACAAAATTTTTTTTTTAAATGTACTTTTATATTGCTCTCCGGAATATAATAGTATAGGTTGGAGGCTCCAATTTTTTTGGGAAAGTTTCTTTCGAAAAATAATCAGACATTGAAATTTAGAATAATTTTTTCTGTGTGTGCTCTTTGAAAGTTTTCAGCTGCATCCTACTGCCATCTCCGCTCTATGGTGTTATGATTATTAAACTTTTATTTTAAATTCCCCGACCATGCAAGGGAGTGATCAGATATCATTTAGAGCGAGACAAACATGTTCTTACCCAAAGTAAGAATAGGTCGTTCGGCCTCAGAAATCTTTGGTGAAGAAAATCAATTTTCGGGAGTTCCATACTTTATTTCTTTTTCCTCGAAAAAGATTTATTTTTTTAATATTTTATATATATAAATATATATATATATATATATATTTTTTTTTTTTATTATTTTGTTTTTAATTTGTGTATATAATAAAAGATTTATAAATATGATAAAGATATATTGTAATTAGAAAATTACATATTGATTTTGGCGACGTTTCGTTTATCTATCGATTTTGCAACAGTCAAATCTGTTTTCCCACGAAAACTGTCTCCGTTTTAGAGAATTTTTCACTGTAATACGATTTTTAGGCGTTTCTTAAATATCTTCCACAAAAGAAAAAAAAATGTACTTTAAGGGTTTTGCTTAGAAAAGTTTTCCCGCTTCGTAAAAATCCTTATATGGCTATGACTTGCAAAAGAAGGTGATTCGTTATCCAAGTTATGCAATCATACGCAGATACACTACAGATTTTCTGATTACTTACTGTGCTGTGTTTTAGCTTCTTGTATAATTCTTTGGCAATATACATTGCAAAGATTTCTCACTAGTTGCTTATTTTGATTGCATTACAACTGTATGATAATTCCGACATAAAGGAAGATTTTCATTAAGCTAAAACTAGCAATTTATGTTCCTACGGTCTAATTCAAGTACTTTTAATGAACACGTGCATTATCATAAACTATTCCCCAAGCATAGAGCTCGTTGTCAAATAATCTAACAAACCTCTCAAAAGTAATTCCTTGAACCGTCCAAATAGTCTGCTTAATAAAGGGCACAATACTGTATTGGTAAAACTTTAATCATAAAATGTATAACAAAAAGAAATTAAACTCCTAGGAGTCACTGTAATTCTCATAAAAAATTATTTTGTTAGAAAATTATTGGATTGTTTTTATGAAGAGCACCGTTGATAGTGTTAACTGCTTTACATGTAATGGTGTCCAATCTAAGGCTATCTGAAGTATTATTTTTTTTTTTTTTTGTTAATATCGTAATAGGGATTAGGGGATCTCTTACGTTTTTTCACGGCATTTCAAGATAAACCAAAAAAATAATTTTATACGATATCCATTTTATCAATGGTTTGATAAAATTTTGAAATTCCCTCATTGATATCATTAAATCCTATTTTCATATTTTGAATTGTTGCAAGGGTATTTGAAGAGCTACTAGCTTAAAGATTTTTGGTAGACGTAAGATTAATTAAATTGCAAGCAAGCATACAAGTCTTCGTTAATTTATTTTTTATGAGATAAAGAGACAATATTGTGTAAGTTTCACATTTGCTGTCATCCCGTCTGTTGGGTAATGACGGCTCCACCATTCACAACGCGTCTCAATTTAGAGCATGTAATTTTGGAATTTTTTATCTTTTAGTTATATTAAATTCCTTTAAGGTGATCATGCAATATTTGAGCTTACATCTTTGATATTTGCTATTTTTGGCTGAAGTTTGGAAAAATGGCACAAATATGTGCAAAATATTGTTGGAATTATATGCCATTACGACACTTTATTAATTGAAAAAAAAAAATACCATAAGCAGTTTAAAATATGGATACAACGACCTAGATATATTCAACTTTAGGTTTATCGTTTGGTTTTAGAACTTAGAAATTTAAAAAAAATTTTCTCTGTTGGATGTAAGGGATGAAATTGACAAGTCCGTACTCATTTGGGTTTTTTACCACTTTTACAATTTTGGTCAAGAAAATCACTTTTACAACATGGCATCAAATGTGAATTTGTGCTAAAATTTGATAAAAACACCCGTAATATGCACATGATTGTAGGTCTTCAGGTACAATAAAGCACAAACAAATATTTTTTTTGAAAATATGGTCTCAGAACTACATTTTTGGTCCCGCGGAACTGAAAATATATGTTTACTCTGGACAAATAATATCTAAAATATGGTTTGACTCCAGATGATACAATTTGAAACAATTGTAATACACAAATGCGCACGCTGTACTAAAATCAAGACTAGAGTGGACAGTTTTCTTGCACGGTCATTTTAACGATTTTAGTCCTAAAATCCGCAGAAATAAAACCCAATAATTTCTTAACAACTTTAATTAACAAAATTCTACTACAGCAAGTGAAAAGCATAAAATAATATATAAATATTAATAAATAAAAAAAGTAACAGACTTAAATTTTAATAAATTTGAATAAAGCGTTTTCAAATTTTATGCCGCAGTATTTTCATAATCACGGTTTCAAGAAAATCGCAATTAAAGTTATTTTTCTGAAAAGCTATACATTATTTTTGCAAAATTTTTTTTTTAGTTATACACTAAAACCAAACGCACGGGAACTTTAGATAAAAAAAAGATCAGAAAAAAAAACAATGCTTGTATAATTGGCGAGAAACTGCAACTTTTAAACGTCATTTTGGAGGAAAAAATCAGTACCACAAATTCTTAAAAATCAAAATTGAAGAATTTTAAAACATTTCTATCAAAAATTATTATCACAGCCGTTTTTAGCATATTTAAAATACTTAAATTTTTGTTTTTTTTTTTTTTTTAATTGAAAATTTTGGAATTTTACCTATTATTAATCTCTCTTTGGTTGATGACCCTTTATAGAGGAGCTACATGTCGTCGTAAAATCTCTTTTGAAATGCTGGTGTATCTTGGTGATGTTTGCAAACACTGTACTGCATCTTAGTGTCAATTAACCCGTTTTCATATTCTTGTATAGTTTTAACTAGATCGTGAACACAAGCCTCTCACCTTATTAATGCAGGGTTATATGTACGGTCGAGTAGATTAGTAGCAACGTCTTTAATTGTTTCATTATTCTGCTCCGGGAGAAATCTTAGAAAAACAGCATGTGGTTGTTGAAATGCAAAACGACTATTATTTATTTCGTCGTACAAATCAGGGCACCTAAGCTCAAGCATCATTAGATCAAATAAAGTAACAGTTAACCATCTGGAGTAATGATCATGGACAAAGAAGTATTTCATCAACGAATGCAAACTTTTTTTCTATAATTCAAAATTTGACTCTCGGATTGATCACTTGAAAACAAGTGTATTTGCAGCATTATTCCCCAGTAAAATGACATTTGGACGATCGACTACTTATGTGCGCTTCTTTTCAGTATTTGTATGACACATGCAAACAACTACAAGAAACGCTTAAATAGAAAATACAGTTAAATAAAATATAACTACAATAATACAAGTCAGACTCAATATACAAAAAAAATTTAACTGCCTGAACATAATGAGCTACATGCAATGAAATACTTGTCAACTAGAAATTAGCTCCATCGACAGACAATAGTACTTTATCAGGCCCTAAGCTGAGAGATTAATTACTTAATTAATTATTATAATTATTATAATATTGTAGGTTTATGAAAAAGAATTTGCTTAGAACGCTTGATGTAATCTTCTTGTAGTTTTTTTTCTTTCTTTCCTTCATTGTCCCCCTATTGTCTCTTGCCTCATACTAACTGCTACTATATTCAGAACAGTTCCTGTTACGGCACATATTTAGCGCCCTATATTTATACTAGTGTGGCAATCTTTGTCTAGTCAAACTATTTGTGTGACTCCATCTAACGGCTTGTCATTTCAGTACACCCTAATTTTCATTGTTTATTTTTAGAATGTAAATAATAGTTTATATATATCCAATGTAATGAATTTCCTTCATGTTGGTAAATAAAATAAATAAATATGAAATTAACTACTGAAGCTGTTCTAACGACAGATAAATCATAGTCATAAAAAGAGA
>JAUZNK010090637.1:0-12521 GCA_035046665.1 Euphysa ruthae | reverse complement strand
CATACTTATACACTGTAACTGCAAAATTTGTAGACAATAAGTTTTAAAATATTAATCTATTATAACAAAAATAATTTATATGCATTTATATACCTTTTTAATTGTTAAAATTGGATTAAATTAGTTTTTATTTCTGGAAACTAGATTTGTAAATTTATCCATCTTGAAATAAAGAATACTTACTTACTTATTAAAATTGTTTTAAAATGTCAAAATTATTAAATTAAAATTTGATAACAAAATTTAAAAGAATTTTTCAACCAATTTTAAAATTTTGTAAAACACAAAAGCTGGGACACTGAAAAGGAAAAACGGCATAAATAAAAGCTTCAATACTTAAATACCTTGTTTGTATTTGTTCCCTTTCATTGGAAGGATCTTTTTGACCTTGAATTTTAGCTTTGTTCTGCAATCCAGTATACAAACCATCAGAAGGAGGGTGGAACTCTTCATGGTACTTTTCCCCAGATGATTCATTAACTATAAGAAAACAAAGCCAGTTGTTTAGTAAAAATTAAACTTTTGACAAAATATTTACTGCTAAAGCTAAAACTTTCAACCTTCTTTGAAAGTCTTACACCCATTGAGGGATGTGTTAACACTATTTCATTTAATTGTTACAACACCTTATAATGTAATAAAATTATCACCTGTTCTTCCCTCAGCTCGTTTCAAAACCGTGTCATCATTGACATCGAGTAATATTACGATATCAATGCCACTTTTTGGTGGTTCAACCTGCAGAAAAAAAAACAAAACCAATGGGGAAAATAAACAAAATAAAAATAGTTATTTAATGTTGACAGAAAAGAAGAGTAATGCAGCAAAACCCAGCTTTTATATTTTAATGATAAAAAAACTCAAAAATAAAATTTTAACCATTCAAAACAGAGTGTTAAACCATGAAACAAAAACTTCTGAGAAACAGAACAGCAGTCTTTAATATCTGTACATTGATGTTAAAAAAACTGATGGCTACCACAGATACCGTGGTATTTATTTGCTTGTTGAAATGGCAGAATGCTTTGTTTTATATTCTAAGCTTTCAATAACTCTATGTTCTACAAAAACATAACAGCCAACCCAAATTTTGGGGAGTATTTTCAAACAAAGATAAAAAGAAAATATAACAGTTGCCCTTTAGTGGTTTTCGTCTTTTATTCATTCTAAGCAAAAAATTGTTATATAAATACTAAGAAATTTATGTAAATTAGTCATCAAATAAAGTCTTTTTGCCCTCAATCTCATAACCGCCTTCTCATGTTTATTTTAATCTGTTTGAATTCACATTGCTTTCATGCTTATATGAAAAAAAAAAGAGGTAGAATAGGGTTAATATAAAACCTGTCGCCTTAAATTTTTTGGAACGCTATTTGGAAAAGATTTTTTCACTGAAAAATAATCCCTAACCTCTGGTAGAGGAGTCGGATCAGATACCAGCCTAGAGTTTTGAATCCGCATTCTTTCTTCCGATGATGATAATGTTGAAAGAGAATTTTGAACACATTCATAGCCAGTCAATTCCTTCTCCAATAACTAAAATAAAGCGCAACAGATGGAGTTACATTAGTGGTTAATCTAAATACCATGTAATTAAATTAAATAAACTATTTTTTATGTTTTAATAGAGCAGACAACAAAAAATTTGGCTTTACAGAAAATTTAGAAAAAACTATTTTTTTATAGGTAATCTGTGATTACAGGAGATTTTCCAACTTACACCGATAAGTTGCTGGACAGTGAAACACAGTCCTGTAGTTTGATATAAGTATATTTATGTATAATACTACATGTTAGCACATAAAACGGACGTTAAACCAATAATGAAAATTATATATTTCTTTAATTATGTCAATTTATTAGTTTATGGCTTACTAAAAACAAGATTACTAAATAATCAAGTGAAAGAAAAGTGGTGGAAGTATCCCTTTATCTGTCTTAAAGTCTACTGCTAGTTTTTGTTCTCTGTATGCTACTGATTGAATTAATTACTGATTGTATAAATACTTCCCTTAAAAATGGAATTTTCCTATTTGAGTTAAAATAAGCAGATATAGTTCCAGTCTTTAAAAAAGGTGATGCATTTGATAAGTAAAACTACCGTGCGATTAGTATATTACTTACTATGTCTAAAGTTTTAGAAAAAGTTGTTTTTAATTAAGTTTATACCTTTTTCGAGGATAAGTTTTCTGATTTATTACGTGGATTTAGAAAAGGATTTTCTCCTCAACATGGTTTATTAAGGTTCTTGCAAAATTGGCAAAACTTTTTAAATAAAAGAGTGTTGTATTAAGAATCACAAGAGAACTTTTTAAAGCTAATGATTGCATTCCTCACGAAATTATTCTTTCAAAATTACATGCATATAGTTTTTCACTAGAAAGCTGGGCTTTTTAAAACAATTACATAGCTGAAAGAAAACAAAGGGGTAGAATTAGTTCTTTTTTTAGCAAATGGATTGGGATTGTACTAGGTGTACACCAAAGCTCCATTGTAGGCCCACTTTTATTAAACGTTCTTATCAATCATATTTTTTATTCCATCCTAGAAACAGATATTTTTTTATTTCGCTAATGATAACACTATTTATGCATGTGGCACTTCTTTTGAAAATATTTGCATATTTCACAATGCTTCTTGTCTAGGTATCTGGATGTTTTGCAAAAAAGGCTAATATGGATCACATCCAGCAAACAAAACAAGAGAGTTTATGATGACACGTCTTTAAGTCTAGATGAGCACTTGGAATTAGATAACAGTTGTAGCATTCATACCAGACACCGCCAGCTTCTAATGGTTGAAGTGTAGAGTGCTCCGAAGCTACTTTGGGAAATCTTTTTTTTTGAGACAGTCAATTACAACTACTTATGTTCTACTTGTTTAGTAAAAATACCTGCAGCTCATACAGTTATGGCACAGATTGGTTTCAGCTTAAAGCATGCTTAATTTGGAATAATCTTCCTTATGATCACGTCATTTCTTTCAAACAGAAGATTAAATCTTTGAATGGGAAATTGTGCAGCTGTAGATTTTTTTTTTATATAGCTTGTGCTGAGCCCTTAGTTTATCTTTATGTTATGTAGTTTCATTAAGAAACTGAAATCATTTTATCTCCAAGGTAAGCCAAACAATGATATTAACAAAACGAAACGTCTAATCAAATTAAAATAAAAACATGTACAGATTAATTCAAAAAGTTTTAATTTTTTTGTTCATCGACGCATTTTTTTTTTTTTTTCAACAATTTTTTTTTCACATGGTACGATTGATCAGAGTTTTCTTAAATCAGATTAAATATTTGTGTTGTAGAAATTAGAGGAACTTCGTAATGAAAATTTTTACCAATAAATCTAAGATTAGTTATTTAATAAAAACAATTTTGAAATGGTAAAACAAATTAATGGTGAAATTTTAATTCAATCACTTGCTGTTTTATAATCAGCGAGTGCAGTTTTATAATCAGTGAGTTAAAAGCTATTTTCATGGCTGCATTTAGATAATAACTTCGAATTTTTCATCAATGTTTTGCTTGATTATTATATGAAATGATTTCAAATTTCTCACGGGGAAAACTAGCTAGTACGGTTTTCAAATAAAACATATTGTAGCGTCAAAACAGTCATGCGTGTCATTTTTTTACGGACAAGCATGATTCTTTTGATTTACAAATAATTGATATTAAAAATTTTACAATTTGTATTTATTAACAAAAAGTGTTAAAAACCCCTTTAATAACTAAAAATTTTTAACAAAATAATCAAATAATTAATAACAAATAAGAATTTTAACTAAAAATAAAATAAAATTCACCTGAGATTTCCGTATTTTAAATATTTAATTGAATTTCTTTACCTGGATCTTCAATCAATCAATCAATCAATCAATCATACCATATAAAAAAGATTTCTTATTGAAAAAAAGACAGATAACAAGCAATTAGTGACTGGTGGACTCCAGAAAACTAGTTTAGCAATAAAAAAAAATCACATTTCTCAATTTCTTATAAAAAATGTTCTTCATTACCTGTTTCTAGCTTTTGTTTTTATCAAATCAAAAAATATTTTATACAGCTCATATGCAGCGAGGATCATTTTTTACATTATTACAAAAATTCCAAACAATTTAGAAAACAATTTTTTGCCAAAAAATATCCTAAAAGGTCACATCTACGAATTTTCTTTTGGCAGCAATAACTTTTTTAGATGGCAAGAAAAGCAGCTGTGTTATTTTAAAATATTTAAAATAAAAGCAGTTTTAAAATTTCAAACAGCAGTTTTTGATATTATACATTAAGTACCCTTCAATATTGCCGAAGGACGTAAAAATTCATATTTTAACACATGACAAATTCTAAAGAATTGATTGGTAATAAAAGATGTAAAAAAGCCATCAACTGTAAGCATCCAAAATAAATTGAAATATAAAAAATCATATTTGTATAATAGATTTCCATTTTAAAGATTTAGAGGGTCCTAGCTCCAACTGCTTCGTTCGTTAGTATTAATTTGTTAAATAAAGGAAAAAAAAATATTTCAAAGTGCAGGCATCAATCTAAAGTCAAGCTCATTTGATTTGATACTAAATATTAAAAGATTATTTGGCTGAAAATTGACATGTCGTTGTGAGACTCTGAATACTGAATAATTTCTTTATTTAAACAAAATATGTATATACAGGTAGTTGCATTTAAAAAAAAAATCCTATACTTTGTGGAAACAGTCTTAACAAAAAGGAAAAAAGAAAATCTAGAGATTGAAATAAAAAACCTAACAACTCTTTCTTGGAAACAAATACTTTGTTGTAACTTCAAAATGCATATACACCAAATCTGTGTATGTTTTTTCCAAAAAAAAATAAACAACGTTAACTTTCCATGGAACTTATCAGATGTGGATTGGTTAATTATTTAAGAGATAAGACTTACAGCAAAATCACTATAAATTAGGATGCATACATACTTGAGCTTGGTTGATAGTGCAAGGGAAGCCATCAAGGAGCCACCCAGTATTTTTGGGTAATAATCTGCAATAAAAATATATGATTATCTACAACAGAAAATTTTTTTTGCCAAGAAATAAAAGTGAAATAAAGGACACTGCTTATATTGTATTTGTATTCCGTGTTCGAATTTTTGTTCAGATTCTTTTTATTTCTTTCTTTCAAATGTTTATGTTCAAACATTTTAGTACTACGCTCTCTACCAAGTGCGGTGCATTTAAATAGTGAACTATTACTAGATTCACTTTTCCCAGCTGATCAGTATCTTAACAAGAAATTTTGTATCCAGTTGTTACTTTCATTTATAAAATTATTTCATTGCTGGAAGAAAATAAATTTAAACGTAACATGAATATTTTTTTAATCTATGTTGGATTGTTAGGATAAAATTTCAAATTTTGATAATTTCACATAATTAAAGAGTCCAATATTTACTTTAAGGTAAATTGTAAAGCACTATTTTTTGCTGGTTGTATGATTTTTATAAACATGAAACTTAAGCCTACCCAATTTTTCGAAAAGAAAAAGTGAATATCTCCATTATTATAATCATTATAATTAACAACAAGTGACTATCTCCATTAGAAATAATACTACTTTTCGAATATTTTAGAGAAATTTAAAACCTATCCATACTAAAAGCATTTTAAAATCAAGACCAGAAAATTTTTAATATAAACAAACACTTTCAGATAATCGATATTTTGTTGCTGAGTAAAATTTGAAGCCAATTTTTATTATTTTACTTATTAATTATAATTATTATTATTATATTTATTAATTATATTTAATTATTTATACTTATTTCTCATATTTTTGATTGTCAAAAATTTTTTTTTTTTCGAAAAACAAAATATGATCTTTTTTCATCCAGAATTGATAAGGTTTCAATGTATTTTTAAATTTTGCTTTATAAAATTTTTCTATAAAACAGATAAAAAAAGATGTTTATTTTTTATTTCTTATTTATTTATCACTTACTCAATTTTTGGAAGCAGCCTTGTGTCTGGCATGGAAAGATCACTTGGCTAGGGGAAGAATTTTAGCCTTAGGTGACCAGTTTCCTAGTGTGTGGCCCTAAAATAAAAAAAGCTACTCTGAACAACATTAGATGTTTTTAGGCACTAAATCATTCATTTATATTCATAAAAAAATTAAATTTCTTTTTCGAGTATCGTACTAGTTTCTGGTTTGGGTATTCATTTTTTTTCTCACTGAAGATGAAGAATCAAAAAAAATTCTCCTATGGCATCAAAATAATTATCTCATGTAAAAGTAATGAAATCTTTGTGACTTTTTCTTTTTTTGCAGCCCACTCTTTAGACTGCTTTGCTATTTTAAATGTCAATTCTTATTTACAAAACTTAACGCTCTACTTCCGTTCCTTGTGCACAACACCCTCTTTCTATTAGCATTGTTGTTAAAGCTGGGGAAGGATGACTTTATAGGAGTGTTAGCATGTAATACATTTTGCTTATTTGCATGCATTTTTATGAGCACAACTTTGTCTTTTTTGTTTTTTTTCTCAAGATAAGAATTTTCTAGCAAATATTTACGCAATATTAATGAATATTAATTTTAATAACAAAAATATCAAAAAAAAGATCTTGAAGATCAGGAAAGGAGTCGAAGAAGATGTATGCTAGAGAAAGCTTAAATATCATTTCATAGACCCCTATTAAAGTGTGATGCATTGTAAATGTTTGCATGTACATGAATAGCCATTAGCATCCAAAACAATAAGACATAATACTTTTTGTATCTTTGCATACATGGTCATGAGCTTCCATAAAATTAAAGTGTAATATATTGTGCTTGTTTTTTTGCATGGTAATGAGCGTCCATAACATTAAGATATAACACATTGTGCTTATTTGCAAGCATGGTTATGAGCATAAATAACATCAAATTTTTGTTTAGAATATCTTAAATTCCTTGCAGTCAAAAGTGCTTCCTTTAATCCAATTATTTCATATTTGGATTATTTCATATTAAGATGGTAGACTTAATTCATTCACCTACTATTTTGTAATGTTTTTTTAAATCAATGTCCTAAACTTACATTTCTCTGTAGGTCATAATGAAGATTGATTGCTAATATTTGATTCCATAGCCATTTTAGCCGCTTTTTATTAGAATTTGTTGCAATTTTTGTTATTTTTTAATGGTATATTTTTAGTTTTTCTAGAAACTGTTGAACTCTACTCAGTTTGAAAAGAGAAGAAAATTTTCCTATAAATTCCTTTCTGGTAGAAGAAGTGAAGTGTTTGTAGCTTTTGTTAATTGGAGGAATAATTGGATTTCTTTGTACTCTAAAAGAACCGTTTGAACTTACAAATTCATTCCAGCAAGTTTCATAGCCTCTAGCCAGAAATATTCAGATAATGGTTTACATGTAAACTTTTGATTATAGCGAGAGACATGAAGAAGGTTTTATGATTCTTTATGAGAATGAAAATAACATTGAAAAAATAAATAAATAAACAAACAAACAAGCAAACAAGCAAACAAGCAAACATACAAAAAAAGAAATAAATAACCAAACAAGCAAACAAGCAATGAAACAATTACATATATAAATAAAGAAATAAACAAACAAAAAAACAAACAAACAAGCAAACAAACAAAAAAAGAAATAAATAACCAAACAAGCAAATAAGCAAATAAACAATAACATATAATAAAAAAAATAAACAAACAAACAACCAAAGAAAGAAACAAAGAAACAACCAAGAAACAAACAAACAAACAAAGAAGCAAAGAAACAATTACATATATAAATAAAGAAATAAACAAACAAAAAAACAAACAAACAAACAAATAAACAATTACCTATATAAATAAATAAATAAACAAACAAACAAATAAACAAACAAACAAACAAACAAGCAAAGAAACAATTACATAGATGAATAAATAAATAAACAAACAAACAAAAAAAAACAAAAAAACAAATTAAAAACGCAATACTTTGATAAAGATGTATTTTTGTGCAAATCCAGTTGCAAAAATAACATGCAACTTGAGGTTTTTCTTTTAGCAACGCTTAATAACGCGTAACAACAACAACAGCAATAATAACAAAAACATCAACAAAAATAACAATAACAAATTTTATATCATAACACAAACTTTAAAATAATTTCACAAAAACTAAGAGAAATTATCAGTTTGCTCATTATTTTTTACGTATGCAAAATAAACCGTCATAGCTTCAGAACTACTCATCCACATCAACTAAAATTTTGCAGTTAGCTTTACAAGATATTTTAAAATCCATTGATAAAGATGTTGATTTTTCTTTAAACATTGACAACATTACCAACAGCTCGTTTCAACAAGAAAATTGACTTCATTTTAGAATTAAAAATTTTTTATCATGATCGTGATTTTTTTATTCTAATAATTAAAATTAATTAAACACATGAAAGAGTTAAAATTAAATTAAAGTTAACATAATATATATATATATATATATATATATATTTGCGTTTAACCCTTTCCATTTTGAGGTCTTAATAAAAGCAGAACTTTTTCTTACTTGTGCTATCCTTGCAAATAATTTTGTTTCATTATTATAAATAATTTACTATCTTACAAGTAATTAAATATTTTATAAATAATTGATTATCTTATAGATAAATGATTATCTTATAAATAAATTATTATCTTAATAAATAATTTATGTGAAAATTATTTGATAATTATTTCTTCATTGAGGAAAATTAAAAAAGTACTTGCTCATGCAAGTTTTTTTGGCTAGGTTCTAGAATACCACACCACTTTTTTATATATACTTTATAGATGCTTTTTATGTTTACATCCAGTCAAATAGTTGACATGGTTTAGGGCATGGTAGACATGGTTTAGGGTACGGTTATACTATATACGGCGTATATATAAGCATATATCTAAAAAGTGGCATGTGTTCTAGATTCGCTCCGTTTTTTTGATTCTGATTGGACTTTAAATAAAGAAGACTAAATTTTAGAATTTAATTACATGAATTCTCAATTTTGATTCCATTTTGATTCCATGTATTCTAAGGGTTACTTTATTAATGTCAATGGCACATATGAACACTCAGTAGTGATAAAGAAATTTAATAAACTTTATGCATTCTTCCCACCTTCGGATCATTCCCACTGCCTACTTGGTGCTTTTCTACTCTTCAAGTTTCTCATTGTTATTCTCACACAACAACAAATTAAGATTCCACCAAAAATATCAAATAAATTTATATTCTGTTAAACACTTCAGTTGATAATTTCACTGCAGGGCACCGCAAATGCATAAAAAAACAAGATGAAATAATTTTTCAGAAATACTTTTAATAATTTTTATCATTTTTCAAATAAAATTTATTTACTTTATTCACTTAAATTTGTGAAAAATTTATTAAAAAAAAAAAAAAACCAAACCTTATTCTATGACTTATTATTTCGACCAGCAAGTTGTCAGGAACTCCTTCGCCTCGTTCTAAATGCTGCATAGCTTGTTTACCGAAACGTGCTTCTATTGTAAGCAACTAAAGAAAAATAACACCATACTTTTATCAGTGATTTTTTTTCATGGTCTTAAATTCTTATTAACAATTGTCTATTAGTTTCTTTAATAAAAAAAGAAATGCTTTATAATAATTTCAAATCAATTGTTATTTTGTTCTTCGATCAAGTAAGAATAAAGCATGTTTGGAATATGCAACATTACCAACAAAAAATTAGCATTATCTAATATAATAGATGTATAAACTATAACATAAAAGCCAATAAAGTAAAATAAAACGCAATAGGGCATTCGATAAACACATCAAACAAGGTAAATTAACTTGTAAAAAAACCATGTGATGAACAATAACAAGTTAATCTCACCAAGCAACCAACCATAAAATATTAATCCCACCATGGTTCACAATTTCTTCCATTATTTATTGAAACTAATAGACTTGAAAAATGCAATACAGGGCAAGGTGGATGAAATGCACAACGTAACGGCTGAGATGTGATTCTTACACCCATAAAACGAATGAAAATTGAGGTGTCAAATTCAAAATGAAAAAAATGAAAACAAAAAACAAACATAAAAAGTACAAACAAAAGGGAGGCAAATGATATGCACTACATAGCAGCCAAAACATGACCATTAAAACCACAAAGTTCATATAACAAAAGATACTGGTGATGAAAGTGGAAATGATGGACATATGGAACACACATGAGAGCAATGTGAATACCATATACAACATGATATACTATATATATGATTAAAAAATTTAAGACTTTCATATGAAAATTAAAAAACCGGAATGAAATCTGAACCTAAATATAATGCAGTTAAAACAATGAACAGTAAAAATTATGGTATAAAACAGTAAAAGTGTTAAAATTGTAGCAATATATTATATATGATTATATATTATATATATATATATTATATTATATATATATTATATATTATTATATATTATTTATATCATATAACATTTTTCACTTGAAAAAATATATAAATGATATAAATGATATAAATTTTTAAAGAAAAAAAAGTATCACTGTAAATACCTCAAAGAAAATAGGATAAGCTCAAGAAGCCAAAATTTATATAGCTATATACCTTATCTTCTTCAACATCCTGCTCATGTTGTTGTGAAGTTAAGTCAGTTTCAGGAGCCACATCATTGCTTGGTTCATTTACAGCCCCTAAAATATTGGAGGTTTCTTCAACTGTGTCATTATTAGTCAATTCTAGAAAAATAAACATGAGCTATACCTAGCTTCATTTGTGATATGAAGATAGTGCAAAAAACTGCATTGATTAGAACACCAAAAAAAAGAAAAAAAGATGAAAATTTGAGATCAATCAGAATAATCAGAATCAATCAGAATAATTTTTTTCTCGGCAGATTTCTCAGTAATGATTTACTGTCACATTTTTGTACTAAGGGATTTATAATAATAGCCAAATATATTTTTATATAGATTTTCCAATATTTTTGGAAATAATTTAAACTATGGAACTTATTACACGGAAACTATGCTGCTTCAATGTATCTCATAGTAAAACTATTTTTATTTTATTATTTTTTTAATCCAATTATGTTATTTACTTAGAAAAATGGCATTTATCATGATTTCAAAACTCCACTATTTTGGACATGCCTTCTGAAAAATTTGAAATTTTTTTTCCAAATCCCAGAAAGTCTTTGAGCAAAAAAAGAATTGAAGCTTAAAGCTATATTTCTGGGTAATTTGAATACATCGTAATTTGAACATATCGTACGCAGGACCATGTACTATATAGCACCTGAGATGTAGTTCTTCAGTTTTTCAGGGTTCCAGACATATTTTGCAACAACTTGGGACATAACAGTTAAACTCATATAGATTTATAAATATTTTGTAGGTATCTTTTTGACATTATGTAGAAACTTACTTCATAAAATAATTTGGAAAACCTAATATTTTGGACAGGTTATACTGAAAATTTAAAGTTTTTGATATTTTTTTTCTAGTGCAATGAAAAAATGAAAACAATGAAAAAATTGTTTTACTTATTTAATTCGAGATTATAAATAAAGATTGTAAATAGATTATAAATTTAAAACATATCTCTTAACAGTGAATAAATACCTTTTAAATCTGTCAAAGTGTTATCCATTGGTTGTAAATTAATCTAAATTCAAATTCATAATAAAAATAAAACAAAGAAGAAAGACATTATCGAAATTTAAATTTATAGAAACAATACAATGGATAGTTTGAGGTATTGATGAGAAGGATGTAAACAATGACTAGGTTTGTTTACACTGATAAGGGAGGTTTTATATGAGAATATATCAAAGATACTATAAAAGAAAAAAGATTATGTTTAATTTGTCTACGGTTGATACCTAATAAGCCAATGATTACATAAAATGTCATTTTGCACACACATATATTTTTTTTCAAGTCAATTTTTGCACTATCATTACAAGGACATCCTCAACGCCATAAGAAAATATGTGCACAATCACTATAACTATCAAAAATTTTAAAAACTTTCCAAAAAATTATTGAATAGTTACTCAAACCACTATACCTACAGTCCGACAATTAAATGACTTTGAATCATATACCTTAAGCTCTCCATTTACCTTCTCATGATTTTGTAAAATGACATCAGTGTCAGAAACTACACCATTGTTTGGTATGTTTACAGGTTCTAAATTACTGGAGGTTTCTTCACTTGTGTCATTAACATCCAATTCTAGAATGATAAACATGAGCTACACATAGCTTTGCTTGTGTCATCAATATATTCAATGCTAGAATAACTAAGATGGACTATACAAAGGTTCACGACAATTTTTTTGCTGTTGTCTGTTTTTTACATCAACATATCCATTCCAGATTAACCCTGTATTGATCAGAGCACTAATCCAGTGTATAAATTTAATAAATGATATTTTCATCCTTAACAGAGAACTCTTGTAATAATGTATCTATTGATATATATATATATATATACATTATTATTATTTATATATA
>JAUZNK010090626.1:0-12522 GCA_035046665.1 Euphysa ruthae | reverse complement strand
AATTTTTTGAGATTTTTGTAATGATTCCCTTAATGCTTTAGAATATCATTTTATAATTGTGTAATAATGCAGGATGAAAAAGTGATTGAGACTTCCTTAGAAAACCTCATTGGTAGAGTCAGCGACATAAAGGCATCTTTGCAATCTTTTTTATTCAAAATACAACATGAAAATCTTGCATGGCCACATGTTTTGGATAATTTTGCTTTGTTGTCTGGTCAAATAAACACATTAAATAAGCTGTTGAAGAATGATCGCATGCCAGTTTTGCGGAACTTGTGTGTTCTTCCAATACTGGTTCAACCAGACAGAGATGAAGATCTCAATGTTTTAACTGAAAACCGTATTTCAGTTTTTAACCATGAAGTTGTTCCTGATGCCCTTCGCACAAAGCATGAGCCTGAAGTCGAAAAAGAAGAACAGAGATTGGTCAATGAAGCTTCACTGATACAAATTGATGAGGCCGAGAGGCAGGTATCATTGCTAAATGATTTGGTAAGTACAATCATAGAACTAGTACAATCTTCAAGAGAAGAGTGGGATAGTGATCTTAATGTTCAACAGGCTAATCTCAAGCCCTCTTCAAACGACACAAACATTCTTATTGCAGCTATATCGTCAGGTGCTGGTTTGCGTAAGCGTGGTGGTGAAATAAATGCAAATAAGACTTCGGGTATTAGGAACCAAATTAAATCATCACCTGTCAGTAGGTCTAATACACCAAGATGATATTTATGACTAAGCTAAAAAAAAATATGTTTTTTATTAGTTTTTTTTGGCAGAACTCTGTAGTTGAATCTTTTTTATATTCTCTCAGGTCGCTTTTATACAAAATTCATTTGTTCTAAAATAGTGCACAAAATCTGATCAAAAAACGATTTTTCACAAGAATATGTTACAAATTTTGTGTGGTGATAGAAAATATAACTATATATTTATATATTATTAAATTATCTTTGATTGTCTGATAAAGATAAAGAGTTTTAGTGCCAGGCTTCAAAATTATGAAAAAAACTGACCTTGTATCTGTGTGGAATCCCACACAGAGAATTTTGGGCTGGAAAAGCTGTCAAAGTTAATAATCTTCCTCAAATTAGCCTATTCAAGATCAACATTTAATTTTCTCCCGATTTTTCGATTTGTTGTGAACCAACTAGTCAAAATAAAGGAAATTTTATTCCTTCAAATACGAAGAAGTTAATTGCAATCAAGCAGAAACATTCTTAAAATCTTATTATTTCATACCTTAATACCAATTCCCTTAGAAATAAGTTCTCCATGCTTTCCGAACCAAATGGAAAAATTGATATTCTTACAGTTGCTAAAACTAATTTGGATGACACATTCTCATGTAATGAGAATTGTATTGCCTCCTGGTTTTTTGTTTATTATATTCTTTACATTACTACTATTATATCATTAAAAAAAATTTATATTTTTTTTTGTTAACATATAATATTAGCCTTGATTTTGTAGTAATTTTTTATATTTCATGTACAACGATTTAACTAACGTTAAATATAACTTTTAATTGAGTTGGATTGCTCTTTTAAAATTTACAAGGTTTTTATTTAGACTTAAGTATGGGAAATTCTGAAAAGCTATGTTATTGCAAAATGTTAAAATTGATTGGCTACTAAAATTTATTAGGAAATCAGTTAAAAGTGACATAATAATATATTTTTGTTGCTAAACAACATAGCGACAACAACAAAACTAAATTTAAAATCTCTTTCTTAAAACAGCACAAAAAAAAAATTCACGTACTATTGATAGTGTAAGTGTAGTGTAAGTGTATGTATACTACCAAGGGTATCAAACTAAAGTGAACAACCAGGAATTAGTTAAACAATGCAACACGGTCTAACCAATGTCCGTCAATACAATTAAGTAATGCAATAGTGATTCAATTTTGATAGGCCCTAATGCTCACCTTAAAACAAACCTGGTGGTCAAATAATACATTTTTAAGATAAAGAAGAAATATTTACCAATAATGAAATGTCACATCACGTTCATTTATGGGGAACAAAAGAATTAAGCTTATACTGCCAAAACGACTCTCGTTTATCAAAAATAGTAAAGTTTACTGGGGTCTTACTTGCCCTTCTAAGAAAACATACTAAGTTGTTTAATTCCATTAAAATTCCTCTTTACTAAAAAAAAAAAAAAATTCTTGAGTAAAAAGATTTCTTAGTTATAAAAATATGCAGTTGGCTCTAAAAAAATGTGATATATACAAATTCAATGTAATTTTGCATTTTTTTTTTTTTTGTTATAAAATTTAAATGGGGAGTTAAGTGTTGCTTTTAACAAGAACTTAAAATAGTACAGAATATAAGGCTGTTGTCGCCACAAATGAACCAAGGTTTCACACTTATTTTTTTTAGCACTGTAATTATTTTTATGTTCTAATTTTTCTGGAGCCCTAATAGTGTTTTTTTTTCTTGCAGTCCGAAGTATTTAAAGTATTTTCTTTTAATGTTTTTAATTTTTTTGTGATTTTGAAAAAGTTGGATCCCATACCGACTAAAATTCTCTTGAACACATAAAAGGTTTAAAATTTGGAGAGTGAAAGTGGTGCTGCATTGAATCAAACTGAATACATCTTATTAAATATTTTTTCAAGAAAAAAAAAATTGAAATGGCTGGCTTAGAATTAGTTAATCATGAAGGTCTACGCATTGATGGTAGAAAATGTCATGAACTTCGTAAAATTAAAACAAAAAAGGGTATTTTTATGCAAGCTGAAGGGTCTGCTTACATTGAGCAGGGAAATACAAAAGTTGTTGCTAGTGTGTATGGACCACATGAAATAACTAATCGTTCAAAAGTGCTGCACGATTCTTGTTTAATAAACTGTCAGTTTAGCATGGCTACATTTAGTACAAATGAAAGAAAGAAGCGCCCAAAAGGAGATCGTAAATCAACTGACATTTCTATGTTGTTAGGGAAAACTTTTGAAACAGCAATAATGACTGAGTTGTATCCACGCTCACAAATTGACATATATGTGCAAGTGTTGCAAGTAGATGGTAGTATAGTTGCAGCTTGTATAAATGCTGCTACAATGGCACTGATGGATGCCGGTGTGCCCATGAAAGACTTTGTGACCGCCTGTACGTCAAGTTTTATACGTGATGACTTATTAACAGACGTGAATAATTTTGAAGAGAGTTCAGAAGCTTGTAAATTAACACTCGCAGTATTACCACGCACTGAAAAAGTTGTTCTTTTTCAATTGAATTCGAGATTGCATTTGGATAATTTGGATATTTTGTTGAAGACTTGTAAACAAGGCTGTTTAGATATTTATAATGTCATCCAGCAATCGATTGAAGCAGATTCTATACATAAATCTATTACGCTTATTGTTTAAAGAAGTTTTGTTTTTTGAAAAGACGTATTGCTATTTTTGTTCTATTTATTAGTTTCTTCAGAGATAAATGCAAAGTATAAAGAATTAAAAAAAAAAATTTTTAATTAATTTTTACAGATATTGAATGGACTAAAATTTAGGACAATACTTTTGGGTAATTATGCACAAATCATGGTAGAAGTATTTTGATATGTTTATTTTTGTTTCAAAAGTGGAATATAGCACTAAGTGTGAGTTTTACTCAAAGGATTTTTTTTTGATTTAATGGAATAAGGGCTAAAAACGGAACGCAGGTATTTTGTTTTACTATTATTTTGGCCTAATAAATTTTAACCTGCTTTAACTTTTTTTAAATTTTAATATTTCTTCCAACGTAAATAGTACCTTTATCAAATCCTTATAATGGCCAGAAAACAATTGAATTTTTCGGTTGTACTTGTCCTTTCCACAGAACAGTGCCACTGTGTTTCTTAATTTGATCACTATTTTTTATAGTCTATGCTATTGTTTGAGTATATTCGTAATTTTCGTAATCTCATAGACAACGAAAAAATACATAAAAATAAAAATTTTTCTCAATGTTCTTCTTTTGTTCATATCTGTGAAAAAGTTTTCATTAAAGGGACTCCAAGGTCTCCATTTATTAAAGGAGTTTTTAAAATAATGAAAAGAATCCTTTTTATTTCAAAAGGGGTTCTCAAATTATAAGTGTTTGAAGTTTTGGGCTATGGTGCAAAACAGGCCTATTGATTATATCACAAATACGAATGGCATATTTAGGACATTGCATTTTCCTCTATATCTTCAAAAACATTTGCAAGTTTTAAATAATATTTGGTAAGGTGATAGATGTTTATGTTTTTACTGATTCTGTACAAAATTTGTAATTTTATCATTGGCAGGTGGTTAGTTGTAAGTTCTTTTATGTTTTTGGTTTCTTCATAAAAAATCAAGTTTGAATAACCTAATTTTAACTGCGACTGTTTTTAAATATTTGGCTGAGGATAAAGTCTTCCTAAAATGGACTTTTTTTTTCATATTAATAAAAAATTTAGTGAAAGTAAGCTAGTTAATAATAATAAATAATAATATAAATAAGCTGAGAAATATTTATCTAGGGAGTTGCCATATTTAAAAGCTCACGTGAAGTGAAAAAAAGCTTTTTCTAATACACTTTAAAACCAGTTTGTGTTTGTTTTGAGCTGTCTCTCTGAAAACGAAGGAAGAACATTAGCCCACTGGGCAGTAGCCCACCAGAAAAATTAATAATAGGACATTAACTCACCGCTGATTATAATATTAACTGTATACCCAGTAAGATTTGACTGTTTGGTGCATATAGCATTTAAAAAGAAATCTTAAAAAGTAAAAAGAAATTTGTCTGGTGCAATTATTCGTTTGTTCGATCACATGATTATTTTAATGTGGGGCCAACAAATGTTTAAATTACAGTACTTGGAATAATGTATCTTTGAATATTTATCTATATATTTTTAAATGCTTTGGTTGATTGATGTTATTATTTGAGTTATTATTTAACCAGTTATTAGCAGCAGGCCTTACAATGGATATTATTAAATCAGTACAAGGCAGAAGCAAGTTGTGTTATGAGGGACATATGTATGTCCAAAATTTCAGCAAAAAGATCTGGATTTGTTTGGCCTGTTATAAGCATTGAGCCGGGGTGTAAAGGTGCACTTACCTCAGAACTGAACTGAGCAATCTCAGGTCATTTGTAGACCATAATCATCATGTTGCTGATTAAACTGGTGTTGAAGTGACAAAACTTTGAAGTGCTATGAAATCAAATGCTAAAGATCTGCGTTCCAGGCCAAATCAAATCCTTTCCCAAAGACTTCTTGATGCTCCCAATGATGTTTATGCTCGGATTGGGGACCTTGACACAAACGTAAACGTGATCTCAGATGACAGAAGTGGGGGTGCACTTCTAAAGGAACCAGACACTGAGGGATCTTACCATTGGTGCTGACTGGTGTACAACTGGTGGAGAACAGCCATGTTGTTTCATTATAAAGGATATTGGTGCGGACAGCACTCCACGTCTCATCATATATGGGTCTAAGGGCCTTTGCTTTTTTGGGCGTGCTAACACTTGGTTTATGGATAGGACATTTTCCATGTCACCCAGGATCTTCACCCAACTATATACTATCCGAGCACCTATTGGAAATACAGCAGTCAGGTGTTTATGCTTTCCTGCAGGCTGAAAGTCAGACAGATTATGAACAACTGATAAAAATTGTTATGGATAAATGCAGTGAGTTGAGCTGGCCAGATCCTGCAACCATTGTGACAGACTTTAAGTCGGCTACTCTGCAGGCAGTGACTACAGTGCTCAGACCAGATGTTGTAAAGCAGGGATGTTTCTTCCATTGAACCCAGTCAATATGGCAAGATCTAGGACCTGGGTTTGGCTAACCTGTAGCATACCAATCATGTCATAAAGACTTTGGTGGCATGCTTGATGGCTTGGCCTTTCTCCCTCTAGAGAAAGTCGCTGAGGTCATGGCAAAACTTAAAAACAACACACCTGATGAACTGTCTGATCTTGTTGACTACTTTGATGCAACATGTGTCTGGTTCCCATCGCGGTATTCAGCACCCAGCAACCAACTCAAATGACCTTCCATCTCATTGAAGGACGCGATCGCACTAATAACATTTGTGAAGAGTGGAACCAGGGATTTAATCAATTCGTTGGACATAATCATCCAGCATTTTATACAGCTTTCGTTGCGCTACAAAAAGTGCTGATATTGCTTCTACAATAGTTTTACAGAGCAACAGAGGAGAATCTCCAAAGGGAAAGAAAAAGAGAAAATACAAAAGCAGCTCTTTGCCAAAGAATACCAGACAATAATGTTTCGACAGAAGAATTTTTGCATTTGGACATTCAATTAGATTATAATTTGATAACAAGACTGCTATAAATAAAGTATTGTAATCATGTTTTTTTTCATTTGAGTGATGGGCTTATGTCCAGTGGGCCACTGTCCGGTGGGCTAATGTCGGTACACCCTAAAAACAACTGTCTTAGCAAGGTATAAAACTTTTTTTTCCAAAAATTCCCTGGTTAAAATTTAAATATCTATCTATTTTCTTGAGAAGCTATGTTTTGATACTGCCTAAATTTGATTTGATCTACAGCCCTTTGAATAGTTCAAATTTGGTCCAAAAAAATAGAATACGTTTTTTTTTTCAGATTTATTTTAGAATGCATTGTGCGAAAAGCTTCACATGGGTTTTAAGGGTTTTTAAGAAATAAAAATTCACTTATTTCGGACTTTAGCTTGCTAGATGTATTTAATGTTGATATCAAAGGCAAAATTAACTAATGAAGAAGTGATTTTCCCACTAACAAAAAATGTCTGTCTAAGGCACTTCCGAATGCTAGACCACTTTAAAAAAAAAATAAAACATCTTATTTTTTAAGAGTTACTTTATACTGAGTGAATTTTTAATATTCGACCTACTAAGAAACCATTTGAAAGTTTTAGGTTGTATTTATATTTCGTGAACTTTTGAATTCATTTTTGTCTTTGAAATACTGAAAAACTCAAAAATTCGTAATGACAAGTAATGGAATCATTATAATTTCAGTGTTTATTATATCTATTATTTATCCTTATTCCTTCTTGATGAATTTCAACATTTCTGTTTTAGTTTTAAAATATAAGAACATTATTTGAATATGTAGGAAAGTGGATAAAAGCGAAGTATATCAATTTTTGTTTCTCTTTTTGCACTTAAACCTTGCTGCTGTGTTAGGAAATGTTCATTAATATCATTTATTTTAAAACCTGATTTATGAATTATGTGTTTATTAAAATTTGTTCTGAAAAAAGGGCTGTCAAGACCATAGTGACCTTCCAAAATTTCTTGTTGGTAGGCCTGGGCAGAATTTATGGCCCCAAAACAATGGAAATCTTTTGACTTTTCTCAAAAATTTATTCTCCAAATGTGCTTAAATTTTAGATTATTTCAGGAAATATAATTTCTAATATATTGAAAGTGCTTTTTTAAGGGTGGGGTAGGCATGTCCAAAGAAAACCTCAAAATAGGCAAAATTCTAATGTATAAGCAAAAAAAAAAAAAAACAACAAAATCTCTCTTTACGCTATTGGTGATAACTTCAGTTATATTAAAGTGTAAAAGTTCAGGGAGGGCTTATTTTTTAGCTTTTACCATCCACCTTTTCAAAAAAAAAAAAAAAAAGAATTCAGCACCCCACCCAAACTAACACACCACACACCATCTTTAAAAAAAAAAATTGGATAACTTTAATAAGTTATTGATATCTGCTATTGTTCCAAGCGTATGTATAATAACCAAATGCAAAAAGCCATAAATATAGCAAATTCTAGAAATCCGGTTTTTCCAACATCAATTCCTGACAAGATTGTTAATATTAGTAAAGGATTCATATCTCCAAGTGCAGTATCCCCACTTACCCATTTGTTAATATCTAAACCAGGAGGGATGTCTTTAAATATTTTAAAAGTTGGAGCAGAACAAACTTCATCATCATCTGAAGAAAAAACATCCTTTTCATTTTCTTCATTTTTCAGAGTTTGAAAAGCTATAAAGATCTGACTAAACTTTTTTGGAACAAAATTTTACAGAGAGTTTTTAAAAATTGTTCCCAAGTCTTTTAATATGTTTACTGGTCAAAAATTGAAAGTGAAAGAGCATGAAACTTGAAATGTTCTGGGAATGTAACGCGATGGGTTAAGCTAAAATTTTGTATTATACTACATTATTAAGTCTTGTTTTTGATTTCTCGAACATGTGAGTCATCTTTTTTTTCAAAACTTTCTCTTTGTATACACTTAAAGTGAGTTAATATCATGTTTTGCTTAATGTTCTTAAGTTTTGATTATCCAGTCAATCACTCGTTGCTATGATTCTAAAAGGCTATTCCAGTTCCGTTTTATGGCTTTAAGCAATTCATGACAGGACAAACAGGTCTATTTTTATTATGATAAAAATCAGCAAGTGCCCCAACATACAGTAAACTGCCAAGCTTCTGTTAATGTTTCCTTAAAAATAATTTCAATAAATTTCTCTCTTTCCCCTTCAGTCACATAGAATTTAAGGCTTGCTGCTATTTGGGGTTTCTTGATTAGTTAAGATAGGAAGCTCCTTTACATTCTGTTTAACCTTTTGCAGAATACTGTATAAGTGCTACTTCTCTTACATCTCTTCAGTTTTACGAATTTTATTTGCAATGAGATAGCAATCTATAAATCTACAATCGAATCTTTGAACAAGAACTTTGGAAATTAATATCCTCGATGTTAGATTTAATAAATCAATACATTTTTATTTTTAAATTCCTTCACTGGCTTTAAAGCTCCTCAAGAAATCATTTAAGATTTTCCCACAATATTGTCAGCGGTTTAACACAGGTAATAAACAAGTTATAGTTGATAGTTATTTTTTGGATGCGTTAATAAATTTGCAGCATAAGATTTCTTTTTCCTGTGCGTTAAATTTCTGTCCAATTACTTTAGAAATTCTTCTTCTTTTTTTTTTAAGTACTATTAGCATTAATCATGACCAACATCATTTACCACTGCTATCGTGTTCTCTTTATACTTTGATTTACTCTTATCTCTTCTGAACAGTACCTAATATCAATACTTACAGAGCTTAAATAATGCATAAAATAGTTAAGGTTGGCAAGAGCTTATTAGGGTCGTGAGTTTCTTTACAAATTTAAGTAATATTGAGTAAAAAAATTTTGTCTGGGATAGTTTTCAATTTTTAACATGATTATGGTGACAGACCTTTTTGTAGGTTGGGGCTGGGAGCATTTACCTCAATTCTCAACAATTATATGTGCAAAACATGGTGATTATATTCTGTGATTTCATACATTCTGTGGTCTTTTTACCTACATGATGTTAGAAAATATCATGATTTCTTTTAATTTAGCTGGTCAGTTATATACGTGTACTCTACACGTACTGAATTTTGTCCCAAATGAAATTTTTTAAGTGAGTTCAAATTCTTGCCAAAATTTTATCTTGTATAGTCCACAAATGGGTAAATATGACCTGTTTGCATCATTTGACTAAAAAGGTTAATGACTAATGAATTTTGATTTAGTACAATAACTAAATATGGGTGATAGTGATGAAGAATACGACCGAAGACGAGGTCGAGATAAGTTCCGAGGTGAACGAAATGATTATGAAAATCGACGTCCTCAACGTTCTTATGACCGTACACGTGGTGGAAGAATGAGTGGATCACATGATAATAGCTGGGAATCAAAAGGTTCTAAGCGGGATTATTATGGACGCGAAATGCAACATCATGATCGAAGAGATACTTTTGGGCGCACCACCAGTCCTCCAACTAAAAGGTCCCGCCGAGAATGGTATGTTTTATCTTTTTAAAGTTTAAATTGTTGTTGTCTTTTTTTTTGAACTGGCAGTCCTCAAAATTCGGCCAAAATGGACAACGGAAATTTGAAGATTTCTTACAGGTTTAATTTTACAGCTAAAAGAATTTTGAAACTTTTGTGCAATTCGTCTAATACTTTAAGAGTAATGGTGATAACTCAAACAACAACAACTAAACATATGTTTTATGCCCTTTATAAGCCCTTATTTTAAAGGTTAAAGCTTGTAAATAAATAAAAAGATTGATCTTTTGTGGATAACAGACAATTTAAAAATAGCCAATCTTATCATTGTTATTTTTTTATTAACGAAAGTTTGGCTAAAACAAGTCGTAACTTAGTAACTTAGACCAATGGAAGTTGATTATATTGATTATTTATTGTTAAAAAAAGTCACATTTTGTCAATTTATCAATTTGCTCAAAAATATTATTTATTATATATTATGTATATTTATATTTATTTAACAATCAAAATAATCACTGAAGATAACACAAAAGCAAAGAAATACATTCTTAAGTGTATGATTGGTTCATAAATGTTTTCCAAAACTATATCCTTTAAAGTTCTTTTTAAATGTTTTAAGATTTTTTATATTTTTGGTTTAACTTTGGATACGCATGAAATATGCGTATTTATAAATTTAGACTTGAACCATTTAATTATTTTCTGTCTTTATGTATATTTCAAAGAGAAAGTGTTTAGGTTGTTATAATAATTGTTTAATATATTTAAATGCGATTGTTTTATCGAATTATTCATCGTTTCTTTTTTTTTACTGGAGGTGATCTTTTGTTCAAAGTTATGTTGTTATGACACAAATATAAATAGAGGGGAGGGCATATATAAGGATCAAATATAATTTCATTTATTCTAGCGTTTTTGCAGAAAACAAAAATGTTTTGATTTTTAATCAATCTATAAGTTATTCTTAATTAAAATAAACACACTTTTATCCTACCCCTGAAGTGCAGTAAACGACAAAATAAACACACTTTTATCCTACCCCTGAAGTGCAGTAAACACACTTTTATCCTACCCCTGAAATGCAGTAAACACACTTTTATCCTACCCCTGAAGTGCAGTAAACACACTTTTATCCTACCCCTGAAGTGCAGTAAACACACTTTTATCCTACCCCTGAAGTGTAGTAAACGACAAAATATGCAAGGTTATAAAAACTTATTTATAATCAACAAAGAAAAATTTAATATATTAACCATTGTTTTAGTTTAATTTGGCCCGCTGAAATAAAATTCTTATTACTATGAGTTCCTGGAATTTGAATCTTCATTCAAATGATTTATTTTTGTTTAGATATTAGTGAGATATTTTTTGAAACAATTTCGCCATGCAATTTAATGTAAAATGCAAAGAAGTGGTAATTATAAGATGTTTGCAATGTTTATCAGAAATGGAAAAAAGGTTTAGCAGGAGTTTCGTAAAGAAGTAAAAATAACAAATTTAATCGGTTTTAAAAAAATTTTTTTGCATAGGTCAGGTCGGTTAATTAATTTTCTGGTCCGTTTTAACTAACTGTTATTTCAAACCCTGAATTGGAAAATTTATCGAATCCAATCCTCATGTTGTAAATATATAACACTTTATTGATATGATAAAAATTCTTTTTTTTCATTTTAATGACGTGTAAAAATATTGTAATATAATAATAATTATTATTATTATTATTTGTTCAGCTACTTCTCAAGCAGTGTATATCATCCGAGTAGCCATTTTATAAAATGTCACAACATTTTTTTTTTTGCTGAGACAAATTTAAATTTCATAGTAAATTTTCTTGTATTGTATAGCAACTTTGTTCTAGTTTACATTTATATAGAAGTTATCTTCATAATTATGCTTAATTATGCGAAATAACTTAATAAACAACTGCATATAAAAAAGGTGCTATCAGCGACTTCTGACTACTGCATAAGAATTCACAGCGGTATGTAAAAATTTGCTAAGTACAGTTACCGAACATCTTCATGGGGTATTATATTCTTGCAATATTTTGGCAAGGTGTTTATGCAAATTAAACTACAAAGAATGACAGTATTGCATATATATGGTTTCTAAATCTTAAGAGTTAAGGTCAATTTAGACCTAAAACAATATATTATTAAATTTTGTATTGATATCCTATTTTGGTCTAGAATTTAGTACTAAACTATTAAAGTCAGGTCTTGACTTCAAATCTGCCAAAATAATTTTTAACTTTTTTGAATAATATATTTGATAATTTTCTCATTTTATCAATA
The DNA here is from genome assembly GCA_035046665.1 of Euphysa ruthae. Taxonomy (NCBI): domain Eukaryota; kingdom Metazoa; phylum Cnidaria; class Hydrozoa; order Anthoathecata; family Corymorphidae; genus Euphysa; species Euphysa ruthae. Next base: position 452 of record JAUZNK010090626.1, on the reverse strand, counting down.
AGATAAGTGCCTAAAACTAATTTTATCTGAGTCGCATATTTGTGGAAATGTCTTAATTCAATTTTCTTTTTTTGCGCAGGGAAGACCAATCAGCATGGAGAGGTGTAGAATCAAATGTATTAGCACCAATGGAGAATAAAACGTGAGTAATTTTTATTCAAAGCAATGCACTGTCAAATTGGATAGTCGAGTCTGCTCATCATCACTTCCAAGCTTTATGTGAGTCAAAATATAGGATCTTCGCAATCATTATCTGAATACATTGTTTTTTTTTTAATATTCTTGACATTAATCGATCTTTAACCCTTAGACTCTGCTGTGTGGTATAATTTCAACCTTAGAGCATGCTGTGTGTTTGGCAGTTTTTGCTTGTTTACAAAAATTGTCATAGATCATTAACCGTTGCTACTATGAACTGACACATAAAAATCTCCAAAAATAAAAAAATTCAT
>JAUZNK010090615.1:0-12523 GCA_035046665.1 Euphysa ruthae | reverse complement strand
TTTAGATATATCTTTATAAAAAATTATTTACGTTTTTATTTACACTGTAAATTTTTGTAGCAGAAATATAAACTAAATTAAATTTCAACAGAGGCTGTTTCCATGTACTTGAAATTTTTTTAGATAATATTTTTTGTTTATATTATTTGCGACCATTTTAACATAGCTGACAAATCAATTTTTATCTTTAATGGCATTATGATGATACAACATTTCCTACTTATATACAAGTTATAAAAGTAAATGTTAGAATATGGATGTGGATCATTGTCTGGAAGGGATGACAACTTGTTTTCTTCTTTGGAAATAATTAATGGTATTTCATAGTCGTTGTACCCTATATACTAATGTGAAACAGATTGAAGCATATCTCGGAGTCTTCAACTTTTTTTTTTTTCAAAATCAATCTTTCACAAAAATTCTGATACTAATTTATTTAAGACTAATTTTGATGTTGGAAAACATTAAAAACAAGGAGAAATTTGAGTCTCAAGATGTAGGATATCTTTCCGGAAGTCGAGTGAAAATGAAAGTGTATTTTACGTAAATATAAAAATCAAAATAAGTGCCCATACTATTGATTATCGTAAATTTTCAAAGGAAGAAGCTGCTGAATAACTTCAGAATATCTGTTTCTGGTAACAAAGAAGAATTAATTGCTAGAATTTTCAAATATTGTAAATATCCTAGTCTTGTAAATAAATTAAAAAGAAAAGCAAGTCAAAATTCCACTTTCAGTCTCGACCTACTCACAGTTCCTCCAATTACAGCTGCTTGGGAAGTCAAAAATAATTTACTACCTAAAGTTAAGGAAAACAAGAAAAAGCCTCTAGAATGTTGCAGAGCTGAAAGATTGTGACTGTTAAGGTATTGGTGGAGGATGCTGAAACAATTTATGTAAAGAGTTATTAAAAAATCCTTTGTACATCGTTCAAGACCATATGAATTGTCATTTAAAGGTTACCTGACAAAAAGCCCAGTAAAAAACCCCTGAGACAAAACCCACCAAACAAAAACCCCGCAAGACAAAACACCACCAAAAGAAACGAAAAATATATTTCAATTATAGAATTAAAATATATTTTTTTTTACTAAAATATCTTATTATATTAAAATAGCTATTATATGATATAAAATATTAAACAATGTTAAAAAAATAAGCTATATTAAAATTTTATCCTTCCGGATAAAAATAGTGGCTATATTTTTAAAATTTTTAATTTGAATTTGTATATACATTTAAAGGCAATGAGAATTTTAGAATCGTTTTAGTATGTTGCATTTTTGAATCATAATTCAGAAGGAAAAATTACATATATATACATAAAAATATATAAAAATTCAATTATATTTATGTCTAGACAATGTTGTACCTAGATAGTTCTTAGCCAAGAATCTTATAAAACAAACATTTATTTAGAGTTTAATGTTAAAGGGAGAAAGAAGCAATCAATTTAGTTTAAAGTTAAGCTTTTGTGGAGAGAATTAAGCAAATTACCATAGTTTTTGGTAGGATCAAAAATCACTGCTTCAAACTTATTTTTAGTGTAAAAATGAATTATATCACAAAAAAAGAAGGTGGAAGGAAACTTTGCCATAATGGCTACATGTATTCCATGAAAGCTAGAATAAATACTTTGGTTCGATGGGAATGCTTGCAAAGGACAGCTTTCCATTGCAAATGGCTTTTGACGGTTGATATCGATGACCCTGAGTTACTTTTATCGCCAACAAATCAATCACAGTCATGCTGGTAGCAATGTTAACATAAAAGTAGCAGAAGCAAAACAAGCTATAAAAGCCAGTTTAATACAAGCAGTAGCCCCTGGAAGTTCAACACAACAACTTCTTGTTAATAATCTAGCTGGACTTACCTACGTACGATTATTTGAAGTATTTAATGTCCATGTACAAACAAAGGGATGTTTTTTCCCTTGTGTCAAAGCTCATGGTGAAAAATTCAAGCTTGGTCTCTCCCAACAATACTTAGATGATGACAAAATTAAGTTATTTTGCGGTATAATAGATGGTCTTTCCTTGCTTCCTGTAGAAAGGGTCTCTGATGAAATGCATCTATTGATGAATGAAATCCCAGCTGGATTTGAACCCTTTGTCGAGTACTTTGTTTGACAGGACTTATGTTTCTGAAGCATTCCATCATAGCACTACCAGGTCAAAATAATGCTCTACGTAATATTCCACCTCTTTTTCCACCTTAAGTTTGGAATGTTAATGAAGCTACTGGAGAGGATGGAGCATGAACAAATAACTTGTGTGAACCTTGGAATAACTCTTTTAATAATTTACACAAATATGCTCCCATCTGGGTATGTATTGAAAGAATTAAGAAAGACATCATGTCTTGCCTTAAGAAACACCAAAATAGGTGTCCCCTTAAAGAAAAGAGTCTATAAAATGTCGACTTAAAGCATTGTGCAGCAGACTTAATGACCAAAACATAAAAGAAGACCTTGATTGTTGTGGGCATAAACTTTAAGGTGATTTACACCATTTTTTAAACAAAATTGAAATCTGGATTCTGGTATTTTCCAGGATCACCATTTTATCCTCTTTTCATTGTGTCTTTTGATATATCATGTAAAGCAAAACCATTGAGATTTTTTGGATTTAGGGGATGCTTGATTGGGAAATTTCCCTGACAACGCCCTTAGCAATGTATTTGATCCAATAAAGTGCCCTGAAAAATTGACTGTTGTTGGTATTTTTTGTTTTGTTCATGCTTTATCTGTTCTGTAAATTGTTTAAAATAAAAAGACAAGGAAAGTTATATATATGAATATGGAAGATTTTAAAGATTTATTGTCTTTTACATCTTTAATTTTTTAAATACTGTTTTTCTCAGGACAGAAACACGATTTCAAGTATTTAAAATCTCATATTTCCTTGTATATAAATCTTTGAGACTTTCAATAAACTTTGTTCAAAGGTGTACCTTAATCGTATATTTGAAAAGAAACGTTTATAAGTCTTGGTGGTTTTTTTCTTGGGGTGTTTTGACTTTTGAGTGTAGCTACACCCCAAACCATCTATATTTGTTTAATTATTTATGGGATTATCACTACATAAATAAACAACAATTTGAAAGTCATGTTTTAAACACACTGATCGAAATAAATTTATAAAAATTACAACAAAATTTAATGAACTAAATGAAATGTTATAGATACAATAGGTATTGTTAATATGGATGCTAATAAATCGTAAACCAAAAGTCCAAAAATAAAATTTTTAAATAAGACAATTAATATATTAACACTGTCACTGTTCATAAAATTCTAATCAACCTGTAAAATATATACAATGCTTTGTTGCTAAAAAAAAAAAAAACATTAAATCAAAATTTTTTTCGGACCAATAGGATGCATTGTAATAATTTCTTTGTGACATAAATAACATTTGCCAATTAGTGTAGCCTAATCTAGAAATTTTATTGAACTGGTCCCAGCAAACTGTTTAAAAAACTTATTATGTCGTCTCTATTTCCTTTAAATCCTTCGTCAATGCATTTTATTTTCATTTGCTCAAACAACTGCTTTGCATATTGCCGATCACCAACTTTTACGAAACAATATATCGCAATTAAATACAAAGCAGACGAAAGTTCGATATCTGGTCCATAATTATCCTTAATAAAGAGCGAAGTTGGCAAAAAGTCTTTCATAAGAAATTCATCATATTGATCAATGCTCATAAAAAGTTTTGTGCTACAACACTTAGATATATGGATACTCAATATGCTGAGGGCTCTTTCATAGTCATGTTCGTTTATTAATAACACCGACAGACGAAGACTTCCGCATAGCTTTAGATTTTTCGTATCAACATCACCTACTGCGTTGAAATATTTTTGACGATATTGATTTATTAATTCTTCATCATTATTAATTTTTGACTTGATATAATATACATATGCTAAATCTAATTTAAACAAATTTAACTTTTCTGGTGACTTGAAAATTGACTTTTCAAACATTAATTCATTCAATTTCTCTCGCACATTTAAATTTTGATGTCTAATATCAAAAAAAAAATCTTTCGAAATATTTAGAATTCTAGATAAAATTCTCAAAAAAACATAAGCCATATCTTTATTAACTTCCAAAATTGCATAAAAAATGAAAAGCATCTGTCTCTCCATAGGTACACTGTACATTAAACCACCGAAAGTAGGTTTGCATAGTTTTAAGGATAAATCTGTAAATCTTAAAGTAAACAAAAGAAACATTTTGGCAAAATCATCCACTTGCTTCTCACCGCATAATGTCAAATTAAATCGTTTAGATCTAATAGTCTCTTCCAATAACTTATTGTTAAATTTGTTATGTAGCTTTACTGCAAAGAATGTAATTTTGCGGATAAAGTGAAAACCATGGCTTGTGCAGAAATTGTGAATACCACCTACAGAAGCCATGTGAAGGAAAAATGCTATAATTTGAAATATATTTATTTGTGAAAGAAACTCATCTTCTTGAAATATTAGTTGATTATCAAATTCCATTAGATACCAATCGAGTTCAGAATACTCATCTGCCGAATATTTTAAAGGTAAAAATACATTAGGTTTGTTTGTATTGACTGGATTTGTCAAAAATTTTAAATCGAAATACAGTTTTAAAAAAATCTCTTTCAAATGGATATGATTTTCGTCACAATGTTGATGTGTAAAGCACAGCAGGCTCATAGATAGAAATTGAAATTTACTGAAATTCTGAAAAGTATGCAATTCTTTCATTAATAAATTAAAACTGTAATTTAAGGCAATTGGCAAAGACAAAAAATCGTCTAGTAAATTAGCCAAACAAATGTGTATTTCTTTCTTCATAAGATTTAATTTTTCTATTAAACGATCAACGTTTTGACAACTGATATGGTCAATCATATTATTATCAGGTATGTAAAAATTTGGGATGTTATATTCACTTAAAAACGACAATACCTGAGTTAATATATCATCAATATTAATGAGAAGTCCGTCACTTTCAAATTCACCTGCACTCTTTCTTTCACAAAGCCAAAAAAATGAAGTTTTGATATGGTAAGATGAAATCACCTTGGGAAATTTATTTGTTACTTTCACATTTCTTTTAATCAAAGCTTTTGTTAGAGCATAACTCAGCTTCTGTTCATTTGAAAGAGACTTAGCAAGAATTAATTCTGCTTTTGAAAACGAAATTCTCCATTCAAGATCTCTGTGGTCACTCAAGTAGTACCCTATTGGTACGATGTTTGTTCCATTGTATTTTACTTTTTTGATCAAACCTAATCCTGGCCAACCACTAAGTCGTTTTCTAGTAATCCATTTGTCTGCGAGTTTTGGCCAACCCGAAAGTTCCACGCAATAAACAAGATCACGCTTAATAATTCCTGGTGTCAAACTAGTGTCTGATTGGTAAGATGGACCTTGAATAACGCTGCTGTCCACCGATTTTATATGAATTAAATAGTTTTTGAAAGTTTGCAGAAATATTGACGTGCTTAGATATTGGTTTCCATTTCTAATTATCACGTAACCAGCATGGGTGGATGGCATCATTTTCCAATTAGTGGCGTCAATGTCATTACCTTCACTAACATTATAATCTTTATCAACAAACATATGATCACCATCTAGATTCCATATTGGATTTTCCCTTAGTCCACTTATTTTATTGATTTTTTCCACACAAGGTATGTACATGCCCTCGTACGCGCTACCAGAATGGATAACTTTCAAATTAGGTACACTTTTTATTTCCATGTTTATTTTATGAGCAAGCTGTTTAAATTTATCTTCGGTTTCCCTTTTAAAAACATCAAACCAGGGTAGAAAACATTCTAAAAGTTTATGAGTTGTAATAACCATTTTTTTTTCTTCACAAGATTTGTCTTTTTTAAATTTTGAAATAAACTCTTTTATAGTGATTATTTATGGAAATCGAAAGTTTGTATTGCGGCTTGTTATAATCCGTAAGATTTTGCAGTATTGGTTTATGTACAATGTTAAAGGAAGCTTGTATGCTTGTACTTTCGAATAATATATAGTATATAATAATCAGTAAGCAATATTAATCTAAACTTTTTTTAATATAAATAAAACTGTATAAAAACCTTTATTACTAAAACTGATATAAGCGAAAACTGTAGAGATTTTGAAACCTTTCTCGCCTCAGGTATATTCATTATCTCTGAAAGTTTATATATTAGCCTTCTAAAAAATAACTTCTAGCATATAAGAGTATTATAAAAATACAGGGATTTAAATTCCAAAACATAATAAGACAATTTCACGAAAAATTAACAGATTGAATCGATTTGAACATTGCAAACAGAGCTGTCGGCGCGTTTTTGAAAGTCTGAAAGCCAAGTCTTCAATTTTCTCCTTTCCCTTCTCCTTCCCTTCCCCTTTCTTCCTCTTCTCCTCTCCTCATTTCCACTCTACTCATCTTGCCACCTCTTCGTAGCAAAGCTCACCATAGTTATGCAAGAGAGGAAAATTTGAAGTCACACAGATCGCAGGATAATGTCAAGTTAAAACTTTGAAAATCCATCTCTGAGATGGCCGTCAAACTAATAATTTCGACAATGTATACCAGAAGAACTATTTATAAGAAATAAGTATCTCTTTCAACTGAAATAATAAAATTTGTTACGTGCTCATGATATACAATTTAAAATGCTTTAATTTTCTAATAACATAGATATCAACAGGCTATTTATATTATATTCAGTCTTATTTAAAATCAGATTTTATAAAATTTCCAAGTGTAGATGGCGATCGTGTAGAGAGATAAATTCATTTCCCACTGCAACTAAATCTATAGCATCAGTTAGTTGTTTATGTATTCTTAAAATTGCCAAGAAAATAAAACGTTTGCTTGTCATTAATGACCTTAACCATACCTTTAAACTCCTAACCGATGAAAAAGACCTTTCTGGGGTACAAGATGTCGCAGGAAAGATGATAAGTAACTTACAAACAGTTATAACGTTCGGTATCAGTTTTTTATCCACCTGACTGATTTTTTTGACTTTCTTGTAAATGTCGCTAAAGCATTTCAATTCTGTGCCTTCTGAAATAGTTTTCAAGACGTTTTTTTCGACTTGCAGCGCGTGTACGCCTAAATCATCAAGATATTTTTTACAAATGAAATCTAAAATTTCCTCGTGGACTCTGGTTTCTTTTATTGATTCCAGCTTCAAGTATGCTTTAAAACTTGGTTGATCAAACCTGATTTTAATCGTTGCAATGCCAATATACAACGCCTCAAAATACACATTTCGGTGTTCATCTTCTATAGAGGTTGGATGCGAAGCTTCACAGTCATAATCATGGCCATCGATTTACAAGTGATCTGTATTTGGGTCTTTTCCTAGACAAGACGAGTGCTTCGACAACTTAATGCTTTGATCTTTTTATTACAACACAGCCATAGAATAATTTCGCTGCTTCGTCAGTTCTCATATTTTCAATTGTTTGAAAAGACATCTTAACAATTGTTTGCCTTCAATTGCTGACATATTTTCACTTTGCAACGTTTTTGATAGATTATCAGTTATCGAATATAACCTGTAACCAAGATGAAGGCCGTAGAAAAAGTTAAACATATTGATTTGTAGATTGCATCTAATAATTCTAGATCACACGTTTTTCTAATTTTTCTCGATGGCTGAAGTTCCACAACTTCATAAGCTGGTCATAATTTGATAGCACTTTCATACACGTTGATACAAAACATCGTCCAACGGATTACACATAATTTAGACAGGCTAGTTGTTTTGTCGTAGTCACCGCTGTCCTCATACTCTATATTTTCTCAAATCGTTTCCATCAACTCCTCTCGTTTTAGTGAATATTTAATAATAGTTTTGTCAAATCTTTCACTGAAAGACTCAAGGAATAACCATGACAGTGGTTTGCAAGAGCTTTTGGTTTTACCACCGAAATTTACTTGGAAACACGTGATTTTTATCTCATCATAATAGTCTCACAATCGTAGCTTTTACCTCTCAAATCACACAATATTAAATTCATTCGTATTAGAGAATCTTTTATAGCCATAAAGATTTAATCATTTTTATGTTTGGTATTTCGTAGTACGCCAAAAAATCTTCGCGTGTGTTTAAGAAAGCGTCTATCCCACGTACAAACAATGATAACTGTTCTTTGTTAGACACATTTGTGTATTCGTCACACATAAGTGTATAAAATTTTTTGACCTTGATGTCATTTAGTTTGGCATGCAAAAATTTATTAGCCGTAATCAAGAGTAACCTATTCTGATATATATCTCTATATTCTGTTTATATATGCGATATTTATATATAAAATTTTTTTAAATATTTTTCTTTACGTCGCAGGCCCTGTTCAAAACAAACTTAACTTAATCAGGTCCGACATAAAATGCCAATACTTTTTTTTTTGTCAGTATATTCATTGTGCTTCCATTACTTAATCGAAATTTCACGAGAATTAAATTTCACGAATTCCGAAAAATTAGATTTTTCAGGTGAATCTAACTCCGCGAAATGTTGAAATCATTCGTGTTTTTTTTTTTTACTGAACATTTTAACACAACTCTGTTGAAAAGTTACGCGGTAAGATTGTAAAAATAACAAGGAATAAAGTTTGTTCATTTTCTGTTTATAGTTAAAACGTTTTCAAACACGTTTTTATCAAAATCCTCTCCGAAGTCAGAATCAACAGAATCCACACTTTCATTTGTAAACGACATTAGATACTCCTCATCTGGTAAAGAGTGATTTGATACTTCATCGCTGTTAACAAGAAGTATAACTTAAGAAGATTTTTGCTCCCTAGTTCAAAAGCATATATAACTCCAGCCCTCTCGAATCAACAAATGATGATTTCTCACTTTTCTCCTGACTTGATATGGTTATAAAATTCCACCAACCACTTAGCGTGCATATAATAAATAAATACATGTTCAGTAATACCCTGATTAACTACCCTCGTATCAACAAGCAGCCAATTTATGGCTCTATACTGCTCAGTACCAATATGGGCACGACTATTCATATTTAAAGCAAATCTTATACATTTATTTTGTGCACTTTTCAAACGGATTTTAAATAATTCTTTGAGGCCTAAATACCAGGCAGAATATGCATAGTCAAAATGAGGTTGAATCAGAGCATTACATAGAGCACGCTTTAAGGCTGGTGTTATAACGGTTGTTCTCTAATTAAAAACGTAATTTTGGAATTAATTTTATTTAAAACATAGATACCCATTGCCTCTCCATTCAGGGTTGGTTCTAATAAGCATCCTAGGTATTTTACTGAGGTATGTTGTTTAATGGATGTGCCTCTATAAGTAAAATTCAAGGGATCAGCTTTTTTAGCTTTCATTTTTAGATGAAAAGAGGATATACTTGGTATTTCATGTCAAAAGTGTACACTGAGTTTAATATCGATAAACGACTCACAAAAGTTGAAAAAATTTCTGTTTAAAATATTCTATTTCTTTTACATCCTTATGTTGGCATATTAAGCAAAGGTCATCTGGGTAAAGAAATAATTCACAGTCTAGTGTTTGTTTCATTTCGCTCACGTATAGCAAAAACAAAAGAGGTCCTAAAATTTATACCTGAGGACACCACATTTCACTAATACTTCATCAGAAAGTTATTTATCAGTTTCTCTCCAAATTTTCTATTTGAGAGATAAAACTAAAACTAGAAAACTACATTCTCCGAGAAACGCATGGATTTCAGTTTTTCAAGCAAAATATTGTGTCAAATGCCTTTTGGAGATTTATTTCCCTTTTTTAAATTACGGAGCAATTTTAGCTAGTTTGCAATTATCTGGAAATGTGGTAGTCTTGATAGAAAGATTCATTATTTGTGTGAGTGGTCTCAAAATAGAAGTACATTCGTCCTTAAAGAACATAGATGATATTTCAACGAGCCTTGATGCCTTATTTAATTCTAAATCAGTAATTATGTTTTTAACTACATCCTCAGTGACCCTTGTGAATTAAAATTTCTTAGACATGTACATTTGGCCATAAAAATATTAGGTTGTAAAAACATTTGATGCGCTTGGAAGAAGATCTGAAAGATTGGTTGAAAGATTTCCAAAAGGAAAGGTGTATATCAGGTGGCCTGTAAACTATACCAACTGTAAAAGCTTTGGTACGAAGGAGAAGAATAACTACAAAAATGTTTTCAATGTCATTTGTGGGTGTAACAATTAACACCACTACTATATCTATTTTTGTCTTTCCTTAAAATTTGGTATCCACTAAGTTCAATTTCCTTGTCATCTATGGAGCTATTTAAGCTTACTTTCAGTAATTCCAATAAGTGATAGTTTTGAAATAATTGAAATCCTTCCTAAATATTCAATTTTTGGTAGTATGCTGCTTACATTAAAATAAATGAAGTTTAATCCTTTTTGCCTGAAAGGGAGACATAATTTCTGATGTTTTTGAATTAAGTTTTCGACATTATTTTCTTAGGTCAAGGATTAGACAAATTAGAAAATTTTATTTAATACACCAATTTTTTTGAAGGATTTTGTTGTAGAAATGTTTATAAATTATGTGAGTGAGAGAAGTTGCATAGACATCAATTTGATTATTTAACAGGCCATATTGACTATTTAACAAACCTAAACTAAATATGAAATGTCCGATGTTAAAAAATATAAATACTAGAGTAAAAAAATAAAACGTGTTTAAAAATACAAATTTAACAGCACTAAGATATTTAAAATAAAATTTAAGAAATCCATGGAAAAGAACGTTGAGAATAAAAAGAGGCAAGGTGAAAACACTAAAAACAAAGTCAAAAATAGCGAAATGATAACGGAATCGTTTTTTAACTTTATATTTTTTATACCTATATTTTGATTTATTAATATTCTTTTTTGTTTTTTAGTTTTGTAGATAAAGATATTTAGATGTGTTTTTAACAGACAAATCTGATCAGAGCACTTCAATAAAATTAGAGAGTAAACAGGTCTTGTATCAATGTTCTTAAACAAACAATAAAATGAAGATGGTAAAATCAGCCCTCTACAATAATAAACTAAAGATAACATATACAAAAAATGATTTCAAAAATTTAACCAAAGAAACAATCAAGATTAAAATTAATAAAACAAGGTTCTGTGTTTCAACATGATACATTTCTTCTGTAGTTAAATTATAATAAGGTAACTTGATTTATCTTTTCATGAGTTTAAAGTGGCATTATATCGATTGAAATACGTAGATTTTGTGTATTTCTCATTGAAGAAATAAACTCATTTTTTTTTATTAGATTGAGAAAAATTTATCATTGCAGATAAGTATATGAGGGCAAGCAGAAATTTCTGAGGGTAAAACACATCAGAGATAGATATAAATTTAAAAATGACCTAAATATTATTAATATAAATTTTAATGAATAATCAAGTAAAAACAAGAATATATAAATAAATTTAAATTAAAAAAAATTACAAATAGAATTAATATTAAAATTTGAGTTCAGTAAAGTATATAAAACTTTAAATAATGGTATAAAATAATTTGTTTAAAAAATGGTAAATATCGAAAGGATCTCAGCCAATAGTACTTATTAAAGCCCTGCCAACGCACAAAACATGCATCTATCTAGTTCAATTCCACTTCCCACCAATACAAGAAAGCCCAAAATCACCCAAAATATATCCACAAAAAACTTATGGAATTTTTCAGAGATGACAATGGTCAAACTCAGAGCTGAGGAAATTGACAAAACAAAGAACCCATTGTAGCCACAGGGATAGACTTTCACATGGCGTTACACACACCTTCTTCACAGCTACTCACAGGGTAACTAAGTCACCCCGATCGCAAAAAGTGCTTGCTTTCCGCTTGGCATTGCTCACAATAATTACGTACCCGACAAAATTTCTTCGCACGAGAATGATATGGCTTGGAAAAAGTGGGCTTCGCCCTATGAGAAACATGACTGTCATCAACAGGTATGGTAGAGTATCTAGCAAAAAGTTCAAAAATACAATAGAATGTTGTGTTTTTGACAACAACTCGCTTTCTTCGCTTCATCACACTAAGTTGGTTGACATGAATTAAAGAAAAATTCTTACCTGAAATCATTTTGAGATAAAACGCGTGTTTAAATTACATTGCCAATGTAAGGCTACCTTGTTCATTGAGATGTAGGTCATCGATCCAAAACAGATTTTCCCAAAAGCTTTATCAAACCAATTTGAGTGATCGACGAATGTGATGTTGATTTTAGATCACATATCACTGATATATATATATATATATATACTACTAGGGTTTGAATCTTCCTACGGTTACTTTTAAAACTTTTCTTAATATTAAAGCAATTATCTATGACATCAAAAGCTATATAACAGTATGCTCATTTTAAGTTGTTATGACAACTTTAAAAAAATACTACATGGCATGGACATTGAAATACTTTTATGATGTTGAAAAAAAACCGGTCGTCAAAAAAAAACTCTCCTCAAAAAAAAAAAAAAAAAAAAAAAAACTCAAAAATCTCTT
>JAUZNK010090604.1:0-12523 GCA_035046665.1 Euphysa ruthae | reverse complement strand
TATATATACAGTTTACAGTTTACAATTTTTTTTATAATAGAGGTATCTCCTGTTTTTGACTTATTGATTTACAATACTATTGTAAATCAAATTGAGTTTCATGAAAAAAATTTCCTTCGAAGAGCTCTGAGTATTCAAATACGATGTAAAACTGGACATCTGTAAGTGTTTTAAATGATAATACTACAGATGTACCATCAGGTATGAAACAACCTTCACTATTGCAGCTATGGGAACCAAATAAAAATATAGAATTTTTTGAACAAACAAGAGCAATACAGAAAACTGAAAGTAGCAAATATAAACCCATCACCTTGCAAAACAATAAGTCCAAAGTCCAAAGTAGTTACCCAACATCTAAAATATCAATATTGCAACATTTATTGAAATGTCTTTACATGGCAACTCATCTATTGAAAGAGCCCGTTGAATATTAAATTAACTGTTTTGAACAATGTATCACCTTGTTCTACTATATAATCAAAATCCTATTATTTCTATTTAGTAACCTTTATAATAACTGAAAAAAAAAAAAACCAAGTAAAGCATTATTGCATACTCGCTACCGAAAGAATCAGCAAATTTGGAACGACCTTGATGAAATGCACCTGAAATTTCTTTTTGGATGGTATGTGGGTTCACATTCACAAAGTTTAATTTTACCCAATGTCTCTCCTGTACTCTTGTAGACCAATTTTTATAAAAAAAGTTAAAAAAATTAAAAAAACAAAAAAAATATAGTTGCTTTCTTTCACAATTTCTTTTTATTTTTCAACAGTAAAACTCTGAAGAGTTGCGCTGAGTTAAGTACTCGCAATTTGCCTCTCATTATGGTAGACTATTTCTTTACCAGGCTCCCTGTCAATATATGTGCAGAGATATCGTATTTAGTCTCCGGGTTTTTTTTTCATTCCTTATTGACGACGAAAGCAATAAATCGCACTACTTGGTAACGTGCGAGTTAAAGAACAACTTTTGGCCAAAATTAATCTTTTTGTTAAAAGTTAATGTTTTTTTCCTCTATGACATTTAGCTCTTCGATTAAAAAGCAAAATGTTTGAAAATAAAATTTCTCGAGTTGAAATAGTTATTAAATAAATTTTTTCAAAGTATTTTATTTTTTGACTGACAATCAACTTCAACCTTAGACACCGTTGATGACAACCTAATAAGGTCGAAACAGTGCTGTCCAATGCTATGTTTGAAGCTGATATTTTTGCTATGTATTAATCATATATGCTGCGGGGTTAATCTCAAATAGATGTCTTATTTTACATAATATATCATCCAGACAAGAGAAGACACCTTCTTGTAGATTTTCAATGCATAAGTGGGCATATTAACCTAAATTTAAGCAAAATCTTCTGCGTTTGTTTTTAATACCTTTCATCTGTAAAGGATTTTTTAAAGTCTAAAAACCAGGTGGAACATGCAAAATCGAATTGGGGTTGAATCAATGCGTCGCAAGGTATAAGTTTCAAAGTTGATGTTAAAAAACTGATTTCCTTGAGAAGTCAAATTATTTTGTATTGTGACGTAAAAGTTTGAAGTTGTTACATGGCTGCTAATATCTGATGATCTTACAAGAATCTTCACCAAATTAGTCGAAAGATTTACAAAAAAATCTGTAAAAAAGTTAGCAATTTGGAAATTTTCACCTTGCTTAAGATAAAGACTGGTTGGAGATAATGTTTTTTTTAGCTTGTTTGAGTAAAGATTGTTCCTACTAAAAATCAAACAAAAGAAACCTAAAAGCTCCCTTATATATATTGAAAAATTACATTTGCAATCTGGGTAATTACTAAAAGATTTGCCTTTTCGAATTGTTGTAAAATTGGTAATTGACATGTGTGTTGATCTTTGAAATTATTTTCTACATATTTTCCTAAATATTTTCAGCTCAGTAATGACAGTATATTTAACCAAGTTCTGACCATATTAATCTTACGGCTGTCTCAGGCATATAACTAACATATATTACAACGATTGCTGTACCCTACTCTCTAAAATACGTTCTCTCTTCTATTTTTTCCAGAGGTTTAGGGTTCCCTTACTATCTACTAAGTTTTTAAAGTTCTCGTTGACAAGAAGAAGCTGAAGAAGACGGAAAAGGAAAAGTACACCTAGCTATAGTAGATAAAGTCGAAAAAACAAAACGATTAAAAGTTTTTAATTACAAGGGCAGACAGCTTATTGTCGAAAAATTCTGGGAGAGAAAATAATATGGCATTCTTTAAGCAGAATTATTTAATTTTCACAAGAAAAAATAGGGTTTGTGAAGGAAAACTATGCTAAAGAAAAACATTTTTTTGTGATGGAACTAAATCCACACTTTAAGACAAAAATTTAGTGTCTCTCTTGTTCATCTAAATATTAGAAGTTTAAACGAGAGCTTTAAAAGCTTTCGAGATATGCTTATTGAATTTGAATTGCTTTGATATTGCCTGTTTCAGACCACTTGGTGTACTGACGATGTATTTTCGAATAACTCGAACTTAAATTTTCCAGACTTTAATACCACTCATTATCAATGAAAAACATATAAAAAAGGGAGAGGTGTTATGTTAAAACATAAAAATAATAATACGAAGATATAAAATACGTTGTGATTTTTGTTCCTTTACGGTTGACAATGAATTTCTTATGACAATTTAAATTTTGAATAAAAATATTAGTACCATATTGATCAAATACTGTTACCACCTAGTGGCAAACAAGCCGTATTAACTTCGAGCTTAGAGAAACTGTTAAATAAAAGTCCTACTAAGAAAAAAAAGAAAAAAAAAAAGAATATTTTCTCACTGGAGATTTTAATTTAAATTTGTCTAAATTATAATTAAAATCAAAAAGTCAAAAATATTTAGGACAGAAGGTGATGACATGATGTTATTCCGTTTATAAATAAACCACTAGGGTTTAAATATGATTTGGCAACTACCTCTCGTGGTCTAATCTTGTTCTCTTTATTCATTTTAACAAAAATATTTTTAAAATCCATATGACGCAAACTTTCATGTAACAAAATATTCTATTAAAATAAAAGATTTAAACCTGCTTTGGATTTCAAGAAAAATGAAAATAATGGACAAAAATAAAACTGCTAAAGAATTTAATACTTTTTTTACAGCCATAAGTTAAATGCCAGAAAAATTCTTAATGTTACAAACAAACAATCAGATTATATTTTTAAACCTGATTTAAAATTAGAACTTGAGGAGCTTACTATGAATTCACAACTTTAAATCAGTAGAACGAAACAGAGAAAAAGGAGTTGATAATGTTAATGGTGATCTGCTACTAAAAATGTATGTAGATATCAAATACCCTTTATATAAAGTTATTTTTCCTAACGCTTCAAGCTATGCTATGCACCAAGTTTCATACCGTGAGGTGTAACGAATTAAGGGAGTTATGGGATAATATATATTTTATCATTTTTCTCAAAAATTATAGAAAAAATTATGTGTAATAAAATATGTCAACTTTTCAATAAAAAGTTCCCAACTTGGTCATTTGAAGCTGGTAAATATACAATTGGTTTCTTTATCGACTTATTTCTAAATAAATTGAAACATTTTGGAATTTCTGATTCTTACTATCAAGCTCTTGTCTGAAAGTTACAAAAAAGCAACAAAAAACGATGCGTTTATAAAAATAGGGTAGTATCCAAGAACCTTTATTAACATATGGCATACCACAAGGATCAATTTTAGGTTCTCTTCTTTTCTGGATTTACATAGATGATTTACATAAGACTTCTTTGAAGTTATCATTGGTCTTGTTGCTGGTGACTCAAATATTTTTTACCTGAAATAAAAATTCGAACAATCTTTTAAAGTCAGTGCGCAATATATATTATATAATAAGTAGTATATAATAAATAATAAGTAGCCATTTAAGATATCTTACCAAACTTACCAAAAACTAACTGCGTTTTATTCTATTCAAAATTTTGATTTCCAAATAATAAATTTATTGTTTTTAAAAAACAGAAACAACTCTGGTCAATAAAGTTATCCTTCTCCGATCAAGTTTTTATCCTGAAGCTCTTTTCTTTTATTTCTATGCTTATTTGTATCTCGTGGCATATTTAATACTATAAAAGCAATCTACATACAATCAAACACAAAATTTGTTGTATATTTTCCTGAATTCTATCGAGGTTCGTAAAAAACTTGATTTAGTAGTTAATTAGTTTGTTAATTTTCTTAAGACGCGCTTTTATCTGTCAAGCAACTTTCCAGCGCACAATTTCATGCAGATCAAAAGCTTTCAATAAGATATAAGTCTCGTATTGGACTTCATCCTTGTCCATTGGTACTAAAACAGTAAGGTTAATAATACTTAATAGATCATAGAAAGTTGATTGTACATGGGAGTCTCGCAACGAACACAGTATGATGTTTATGGTTCATACGAAGGCGCTATCACCATTTTTATTTCAAATAAACATGCTTTTATGTGTTAAGGCTATAATTATATGACAAAAATACTTTATTCTCTAAACCTTCTCAGAACTCTACACAGCTATGTATGAATTTGACATGTAACATTAACGCATGGAAATTCTGCCCTAGTACTCTGACATTTTACTCTACTAATATTTTTTTCTAACGCAATAAAAGCAAAGTTGGACTAAATATACTTTGAAGTAACAATTTATACCTTAAAATAAAAATTAAAAATGCCCTGTTTATTTGTGCAAAAAAAAAACTTTTTCTATTTTCACTGGAATCATAGGAATTTTTCGAACTAGTCATTTAGGTAAATAGGGCGAAGTGTCTATCCTTTAGATTGTTTAAGCAACATATTCTTACTGGACTAACAAATTGACACTTTTGAAAAACTTTAAAAATGGTTAGAGTGGAGGGAATATTCATTTTTTGGAAGATAAAGTTCATTTATTTTTCTAACGTCTAAGCAAAAAATATGAACAAACTAATGTTGGATCGAAATTAGTTGTAGGTGAACATCTCGTAATAAGTTTGACTTTCAATAATCTCCCCCCATTGTAGGAAATAAATAAATAAAAAAAATTAATGTTATCATATTTACGTTAGATTTATCCTATAATTCTAAATGTTAAGATAACGTTAGTCTAACTTTAAATATTTTACCAAATTACACTAATAATGTATGAGTACAAATTACGTAAACATAAACGTAAATGCAATCTAAATCCAAGTTCAGGGCAACGTAATGTGCCGGCTGGACTTGTGCTTTATGATTTAGGAATCATGGGCTCTTATGGAAATAAAGCTTTGCTATTTGTTGGTTTTCCACAAACTAAACGCAACTAACAAATAAATTTTAAAATAGCCACAAAAAATAAATAAAACGATTTTTTTTCTTTTTTAAAATGTTCTATTTTTGGAAATATAGAATCAGGGGTTTCGTTATAGGAAACATGGACAAAAACAGTTTTTTAATAAAAAGAATAAATAATTTATTTATGATAAATATAATACATTACAATTAAATGTTAAAAACTATATATTATTCTATTTTCCCAATTACATTTTGGGATAGTTAATTTAACGAGCTAAGCTTTAGAAGACATTTTAAAAATTGATTGCACAAAAGAGTAGCGGAAAATTCTTTTGTAGTTTTTAATTTTAATTTTGCCCCTTTGATTAAAACAACCTAAGCTTTCATAGCTCTACTAAAGCTCGCGTTGATGTCTGCAATTCAAATTATGGCGCAATTGTAATTTAAAGAGAAGTCTGTAACTATATTTTCCAAATATATAAATAAAAAAGAAAAATATATTTCAACTATATATCCTAAATCTCTTCAATCTTTGAAAATGGTTTTAAAAATAGTGTTTCTTCTTAGAAGAAAATGATCTTTCTTCTTTGATTTTGTATTCGTTGGTACAGAAAATGATGACATAAGAACTCTTTTAGGAATTTGTTCTGATTGCGATCGCCTTGATATTTTGGAATTGCTTCGCTTGTGGGGGTTTTGGTACTGCTTATAAATATCGCTTATCATTTTATTAAACAGATAGCTGATATTATAGTCATCCAAGGCAGATGTCTCTATATGATCAATCACAGCTCCAAAACCCAAAATGGTATCTAAAGCGTCTTTTACTGTCACTGCCCGTTTAGGAGAATCGATCTTATTTCCTACAATAATAATAGGAGGACATTGTTTTTTTATTGATACAATTTCATCAAAAAATCTTTTAACTTCGTAAAAAGATTTCTTGCAGTCAATTGCGTATGCAATTATAAATCCTTGTCCACTTTGTATGGCTAGTTTCCTCATAGCAGGAAATTGATAACTGCCGGCGGTGTCAAGAATGTTTATATCCACCATGTTGTTTTTGTGGGTTATTATACGACGGTAATCATCTTCGACAGTACTATTATGGACAGTGTTAAACTTGTCGTATAGATAGCGGTGTATTAAGCTGGTTTTGCCAACTCCACCGACACCAAAAATAACAATTTTCATTTTCTGGATGGGTATCTATAATGAAAACAATATATTATTAGATTGAACAAAAAAATATTATTTTGGACAAGAGTGCATGTACTAGCAGCATTATTTAGATAGTTGAAAGCACAATGGCCTAAAAATGCAGTTAGAGCATACACCCACGTTCTATGTGAATTATACGTGAAAGTGATCTGTTATGTTCTATCTCATTTAGTAATGTTCTATCACATTCTGCAACTTTCTATCCTATTCCGTAATGTTCTATCCCAATTTATTCTATAAAAAAAGTGATTGAATATGTAATTATATTTTTACATTCTATTTCTTTTCTTTTTCGCTGATTTAAAAAACTTCGCGTAAGCTAGAAATACTATATAAATATACATTCTTCTCTGATTTGGTTTTGTAGTTCTTTATGTCAGTAATGAAAAATTAGGAAAAACATAACTGAATAATCAATTTTTTTTTACATCTTTTCGGGAATTTTTCAGGGCAAAATGTAAATAAGAACTTTTCCTGAAAAATGTAACATCATGAAAAAGAAATTCTCGCATTTATCAATCATCATATATAAATCTAATGTAAGGAATCCCTTCTCGCATATGAACATAGGAATCGTCATATATTTCAATCTAATGTAAAGTATATCCAAACTCACCATATCTTGTTAATATCGAACAATATTTCACAAATTTCTTTAAAATGAGAAATAAGTTTGTTTTAATATTTTATTCGCCTCTCACAAACTTTCTTGTTGAAAAAAATCATTAAAATTTAAATGGAAATAAATGAGTCGGTAGCTTGAGACATCGTTCGCAGTTGGCCATATTTCACATAATTTCGTCATCTCGATGTTAAATACACATTTATTATGCCACAAAGTCTGATTTTGATGAACAACGCCCAGTAATAAAATAAAAATATATTTAGCCAGTGTTTTGAATTTAAATTTAAAAGAAATAAATGAGTCGGTAGCTTGAGACATCGTTCGCAGTTGGCCATATTTCACATAATTTCGTCATCTCGATGTTAAATACACATTTATTATGCCACAAAGTCTGATTTTAATGAACAACGCCCAGTAATAAAATAAAAGTATATTTAGCCATTGTTTTGAATTTAAGTTTAAAAGAAATAAATGAGTCGGTAGCTTGAGACATCGTTCGCATTTGGCCATATTTCACATAATTTCGTCATCTCGATGTTAAATACATATTTAATATGCCACAAAGTCTGATTTTAATGAACAACGCCCAGTAATAAAATAAAAATATATTTAGCCAATGTTTTGAATTTAAATTTAAAAGAAATAAATGAGTCGGTAGCTTGAGACATCGTTCGCAGTTGGCCATATTTCACATAATTTCGTCATCTCGATGTTAAATACACATTTATTATGCCACAAAGTCTGATTTTAATGAACAACGCCCAGTAAAAAAATATGTAGCCAGTGTTTTGAATTTAAATTTAAAGTAAATATATGAGTCGGTAGCGTGAGACATCGTTCGCAGCCGGCCATATTTCACATAATTTCGTCCTCTCTATGTTAAATAAGCGTTTAATACACCACAAAGTCTGATTTTATTAAACAACGTTCAGTAAAAAATATGTAGATCGTGTTTTGAATTTAAAGCCAATGTTTTAAATAAAAACCATTTTTAGACTCAATAGTACGAAATTACGTCTTGAATAAGCGCTTTTTTTCAAATACGAAAATGTCCGATATCAGAGTGATCTCGGTTGGAAAAAACTTCAAATAAGTCCAAAATAAAAATAAAAGTGACAAAAATAGAGATTTAAATGTTGCTGATTAAATGTTGGTTATTTGGAGGCAAGAAAGAATTGGAAAATGTTTAAAAAAGAAAAAAAAAAAAAAAACAAAAAAGTAGGAATAAGCTGGAGTTGTTATATATTATCTGTTGCAGATATTTTTTACTGGACGTTTTTCTCATACCCTATTCCTTTGTAGATATGTTTTGGACTGGCTCATTATTTAAGCCGATAGGTTAATCTGCAGATAGATTTATCCTCTTTTGAGCTTTTGGGTGTATAAGAAGAAAGAGAGAGAAGATGTGAACCCATTGAAAATTATTTTTAAAAAACTTTCATATTTATCAAATATTTTCTAAATCCCGAGAAAGTATTTGGTCAGCAATTTTTTCCAGTATTACTACATGCATGACTACATGCATGACTACATGTATGACTACATGTATGACTACATAGCTATACGACAAAATAATGCGATCAACTCCTGAGCTACAACCAAAATTTAATATGATATTTCACCATCTATCTTTTAAGTGCCAAATTCGATTATTATGCGGGTTAAATAACCTAAAGAATAGTGACAATGGCCTATTTGTCGAAATGGCTTAAATAATAGTTATTTACCTTTATGCGAGATTTCTATTCTGGCAATATTTTTTTGCTTTTTGGTTTGTGGGGCCAGTCAGTTATCGTTAGACTTCCTAATAAACAGTAAAATTCAAAAATCGGTTCACAGCAGTAGCTAGTTTATTAGAAAATTCATGGCAAGGTTTTTTTTTTCTTTAAATATTTCGCTTTCTGCAAAGCTAGAATAGCCACTAGAAGGCAGGAAGTTAACTAATAAAAATGAGTTAAAACACCCGGATTTGATAGCCCAAAACTTTAAGATTGGGAGTCAGAGATACTCTATTGACTGATCTATCCGGGTAACTTTAACAGAAAAATGATCTTCAGAACGTGATGTTCATTCTGAAACACCTTTTCTTATCATAAGGAATTCCATAAAAGATGACATAGAAACCATAGAGACAATATAAACCATAGAAACCTATACTAATTGTTATTTTTTGTGATTGTAAAAGCAATTTCTTTCCATCTAAAAGTTCTTTGATCAAAATTTTACTCTTTTTGTTTACGTATTTTTCAAGCTGTTGCATGCATGTTTTTATTCGCATTTTTCACCAACATACCTTTTATTGCACTTACATTTGATTAAATAAATTCCAGTATGACTATTAGGTGGTAATTTGGATTAATTTTTTTGGTTAAGATTGTTTTTAGGTTGGAATTTGATTTGGAAACTGTCTTGTACACAGAAGCTCTGAACCTTTTACGAAGTTTTGGTACCCATAATAATTTGATTACGTGATTACGTGATTACATTATCATCCTGATTATGACCACCATCATTTGAGAAACAAATGTTGTTTTTTATCTCTAGAGCTTTGTGAACCTTAAGTTTAAAGAAATCGCTTTCAATAGTTAGGGTATTGTCTTTCGTCCAATCAAAATTACATTAGGACGATTTTGTGTGTTGGTCTACTGCAGATTTATCCTATTTCCCCTCAAATGTGCTTTTGTGGTGTTGGTGAATACGGGCTGAAATTTGGTAATTTAGTTTCTCCTATTTAACATTTTCCACAAGAGCATCCCAGTTTGCATACACCTGGGTAAGAATTGTATGGTAATTTAGGTTTGTTTTTGAAAGAGAGTAGCGTTTCAAGATTTTTGGGCTTTTGTATACTGGATTGTAACTTGCTGATTTGAAAATATCTTTTTATTTATGTGTTTAGTTTTGGAATCTATGGGAGTGAAATCATGTGTTGTTCGCAGTGATAGTGATTTTTGAGTTGTTGTTATGATTTTTTTTTGATTATATTGTTAACGAAATTTTGTAAAGAATCTCGATCATATCAATTTTCGCGAAATACGTCGAAGTCAAACTTTAACTCTTCCTGGAGACAATATTTACAGCACCGTTTGAAGTATCTATGTAAAAATCCTTCAAATGCGCCATATAGTGTTTATGCCATGCTTTCAACTTTCGTAATTGTATTCTTTCGGTGTATTTTAAACATCAGCCCTATTATTACTGATTGATATGTCAAGAAAGTTGATAGATTTTGACTTACTTTACTTTTCTCCATCGTAGATTACTTTTTCATGTTGTTTGCTTAAAATTTCAAGAAAACAACCAGATTAAATATGGTTGTGAAATCTTGAGTGTATGTCGTCAAAGTATATTTTAAATGATTTTAATTTTATTGGCGGAGAAAAACTATATGCTTCTAATAGCGCTTTACTTTCATGGAATTGTAAAAAACTTTAAACTTTAAATGCATTAATGCTAGTCTAATTGGACCCGTAGTTTTCGGTAAGTTTAGATTATTGTTGTGAAGGAAGTAGCATGTGGCTAAGCATAAATGAAGTATTAAGTTTATTTCAAGAAATGTTAATCTAGATTTGAAATCTAAGTTATTTTTTAATTGTTCTAATACAATCACACTTGATTCCTTAGCGGGTATAGAAAAATAAAGATTAACCACATAAAAACAGACTTGAAATTCACTAGCTTCTATAATTCAAGAATTTGTGCAATCAACGAACTGTTTGGAATTTTTAAATTTTGTATCTTTTAGGTTGAGGGTAAGTTGAATAAGCCTATTGAATTTTTAGAAAAGTTGTATGTCTGTGTGCCAATTGCACTAACAATGACTCTGGTTGTTTAATTTTTCAGGTTTGTGAGCTTTGTTGAATCTAACAGTCAGGGTGGGAATGCATTGCTAGGATAAATGGGCTTGTATTCTTTTTCAGAAATTATTCATTTTACGTGTAATAATACACTTTACGGAGCAATTTTATCATAGGATCATAATTTATTATTTCTGATTGCCATATTTGCTCTTCAACTTTCATCTTCATACGACCTAATCCGAATACTTTATCAAATGGGTAAATACAAATCTTATCATAATACATAATTACTTTTAATTCTATTCGTTTTTGTTTATCTAAATTATTTTGAACAATTTTATGCATTCTTATTACACGCAGTAAAATTTCGCGTAATTTAATAGCTTTAATATTTCTGTTTGAAGACTTCAGTCCTACGGAAATTGTTTCTGTTGTTGTTATTATGTCAGAATTTTTTTAAGAGTTGGGACAAATTTTGGGCCAAGATCGAGAAGTTTTTTAAGATGGTTAGAATGCTACCTAATCAAGTTTTACCTCTTTCATATATTCAATTCCAGTCACTTCACGATTTCTATTTTTTTTTTTCATCGGTTAAAACTTCGAATATACATTTCTGTTTCTCTTTTGATTGGTATATCCTTTTGACTAACCACCTCTTTAATAATATCGCACCAGTCCTTTTCTTTCGCTGTATTTATGAAATATCTTTTTCGTAGTAAGCTCTTTGTGTGGCAAGGTAAGTCTTTTCAATATTTATTTGTTAATGATTTGCCGTATTCACTATTTATGAGGTTTTTCACACGTAAAGATATAGGTATAATATCTTTTTTCAAATATCTTTGTAAGAACATCCATATGGCGTATTTAAAGGAGTTGCACAAAGAACATTCAAACTATGTAGTAAAAAATATCTCCAGGAAGAATTAAAGTTTTTCTTAGATGCATTCTGCGAAAATGGATATGAAGGCGTGATAGCACTGTTATCCAAAAAAATCTTAACAACAGAACTAAAATCACTAACACTACACAACAACATATGATCTCACTCCCATGGATCCCAAAACTAAGCACACAACTTAAATTTCCGATTTAGCAAGTTATAATCCAGTATTCATGTTTCCGAAAAACTTTGAAGCGTTACGATCTTTGAAAAACAAACATAAATTACCACACAATTCTTATCCAGGTGTAAAAAAAGTGGAATGCTGTCGCGTAAAATGTTAGTTAGAGAAACCAAATTAAAAATTTCAACCCATATTCAACAACGCCACAAAAGCAAATATGAGAAGAATTGGGAAACACAATAATTGTGCCAATAATTATGGTGGTGATAATAACGATGTTGTTGGTTAAGTGAAAACAACCTTTTGGGAACCTTTTTTTATTTTTTACTTGCGTCATTAATGTTAAGACCTTCAATTTTTTAAAAGTTATTTTCAAATTTAGCTTGATAGCAGAGTTATCTAAAATTCTTCGAAATATGGCATAATAAGATTTCCTTTTAGTTACAATAGTTACCACAAATTGATGTTTTTTTATTATTTTAAACATATTTCTATCTCGACCAAGACGTCAAAATTTAAAGAATATATATATATATATATATGTATAT
>JAUZNK010090593.1:0-12523 GCA_035046665.1 Euphysa ruthae | reverse complement strand
ATATGATTTACATTTTGCTTAATTGTTTATGATTCTCACTGAAATTTCACAAAAAAAGTAATGAACAGCTCTCCATAAAATAATTTAGAAAATGACAAAGAGAAATAGATGAGTTTATAAAATCGAAGACTCAATTTGAAAAATAAAAAAATTTGGGAAACAAGGGGAAAAATTTCTTTAAGCAACTTCTTTTCTTAAAACTACCTTAAAAGTTTAAAAAGCGGAAAATACCTCAAATAAAAAAAAAAAAGTGTCACTATAAATAGTTTAGAATAAATTTATTGAAAGTAATATATCAACTATAGAAAACAAAAACCATACACATGACAAATAGCTTGCCAGAAAATATGTTAACATGGCCAAAATTCCCAAATTCTTTTACCTTTTAAACTTCTGTAATATTTTGAAAAATCATAAACAATTTCAGATTCTGAATATTACTTTGACAAATAATAAAAAATTAGATTCTGAGATTTAGTAAGACATTTTATTCCAGACTAAAACAGTATTATATTTAACCCCAATAACTAAAAACTTTTCTACTTTTACGACCAAATAACTACACAAAAAATAAGAAATGAAAGATATCTGATAGACAAACGAATAAACACAGAGGGATTGTAGTGCCCTATTACCCATTTTGTAAAACTGTTTTAAAGAAAATACCAACATTATTGATATATTTCTTACCTGGGCCAACCTGACCATAAATAAATTGTTTGCGTCTTTATGATAATAGAGAGCAAGTTGACGAAGCATATTTGCCAGACGAGCGTTGTTCGTTCCTAGCAAATAACAAAAATATAATGCAATTCGGAGACCATTGCTTCTTAAAAGGAACTATTTGAAATAATTATTTATTTAAATTTAATATCAAAAGTGATTCTAATAATAAATAATATATATATAATATAATAATAATAATAATAATAATAATAATAATAATAATAATAATAATAATAATGGCAGTTATAAATAATTATATTTGCCTGAAAATTCCCGGTAACAGCAACAAATTGATATACCTGCTCCAACAACTCCCATAGCAAAGATGGAATTATGTGCAACTTCTGCATCATGGTCATGTGAAAGTTTACTGAGTATGTCAATAACGGGTAGACGAGGATTAGATGCAGAGAGTAGAGCTAAACCAAGGGGCACAGCACGTTTAATTGATGGCTCACCATACTGGAGCTATAAAAAAATCATGGCCTAGTTAGAAATTTTGCAGCAAATTCGAAATCTATTAAATTAAGAATTAAATTTCACAGTACGTTTTTGGTAAATTTGCTAGATTTTGCAAATTTCAGATAGAACTGTGAAATATTTGGTAAATTTTTATTATAAAGATGACTTTTAACGTTATCTATAAGCCCTGACTTACACCTAAACAAGCCAACCCTATGTCTATCATTAATGTCATAAATATTTATATTTCAGATACCAAACATCCATGATTCAAATTGATATTTTTTCATAACATCGTTCATATTAAGGTTCTATTCGTTATTTAACGGTCATTTGAACTTCACTTTCTGTTTCTATAGTAAACTTATTATATTTTAAACAAAAACATTTCTTAAATTCAAATGAAAATATTAGTATTAAATATAAAATATAGCTTTTTTATATTTAATAGATAATGGATATATAGTGGTTTAAATTAGTTTATTTATATAATATTACATAAAAATAATTCTTGCCCGTTATATATAAGTGACATAAATATGTTATATATAAATGACATACATATGTTATATATAGATATATAGATATGAAGGCATATTACACATACACCCATTCATAAAGGTGCACACAATTTATGAAGGCCTAAAAACTAGAAATATGAACGTACCAAATGATTGTATGCCCTCATGGCCATCTCAATACCGATGTCTTCTCCCATCGCAATTGCAGCAATTCCAAGTACAGCAATTCCTTGGTGAGCTCCGTCTGATGCGTTTGTGTCAGTATCTTTGTCAGTCTCTTTTTTATCTTCACTTTTATCAGCTTCTTTTTTTTCATCTTTCTTATCATCTTTCTTGTTTGACTTTTTAGTTTTATCATCTTCCTTTTTTGCATCGACTTCGTAATGCTCAGAACATATATGGAGAAGATTTTGTATCTTGAGCACATTACCAGTTCCTTAAAAAAATGGAATACAAAAAAACAGCTCAAGAGTGTGTGACAAAATTTGATAAAATGGAATATGATTGCAAAATATTGCGATGAGGCATGTACTTTAGCTTTTATTCAAACTAGCATTAATAAGTGCCCACATATCTACAAGAATCTACAGAATATGAGAATGAAGACCACCTTAGTAAAACTATGGAACTGATAGAATAATCAAAAAAGCGATTTTTAAATTTAGTCAAATTTCGATGTGATAAATCAGGATAAATTGTTCAAAGGTTTAGACTTTCACGGAAAAGACACTGGCTATGACAATGTTAAAAATTGTGCAGTTGTCCAGTTTTTATCATAAAAGTAAAAAATATTTTTAAATAAAATTATTGATATTTGAAAAAACTTAAAAAATAATTTAACTAGGAATCTTAGAACGCAGCAAGAAATAATTTAACCAACCAGTTGACTAACCCCTATATTCCTTATCCCTATTTTATGCGGAAAGACTACAGCTAAGGAACAACATTCTTAAAAAAAGCCTCCCTAAGATGCACAGTCACAAATAATTAGAAACTTTTTTGTACCTGCATATGCACATATATCGACCATAACACGTGCCCAATGACTTAACGGACCTTCAACAACTTTTAATGTTTCCAATGTAGCACTAACAGCTTCTTGCTTACCTAAAATATAAACACCCAGATGAAAAATAAATGAAAACTTTAAAACTGTTTGAAGTGTCCACTCAATATTAAATTATCATTTTTACTGAATGGTTTAACATGTTAAATAACTGGGAAAAACAAGTTAATAATAAATTTAGTTTTTAAAATTTTTGTAAAAAAATTTAACTGAATAGCCTAACATGGTAATATTGATTTTACAAGTCAATCATTCACAAGGTTAAAATAATCACATTAGTGTCTAATGGACACACTTCAAATAATCAAAATTAAAGGAAATAAATTAGAAAATTCTATTGAATTTTCTAATTTATTTCCTTTAAATCTCAGAACATCATCCAAAATACATTTTTAGTCATGCTACAAGTATTTTTAGTCATGCTGCAAGTATATAGTCAGTGCATGTAATTGTTGCGCTGTTACATAAGTTTGCAATTGTTGCGCAGCTGTTACTGAATTGTTCTTTTTCACTAGATTCACTCTCTTTTAGACTCAGAAAAACGAGGATCCCCTATACACCATGCTACACACCAGCTAAGCATATAATCACCCCGACAGGAACAAAAAATTATCCATCCTAAAAACTTAGTCTTCTGTAAAGCGAATATCTTTGTTCTCAACTACATACATTTACTTGAAATGCTATGGCGGCCTACCATTTTAAATAAAAATTTTGCTACGATGGTAGTAATTAATGTCTACTTCACACTAAGAGAAAATTTGCTGCTCAATAATTATAGACTTTGTCTTATATTTTTGTTATTGTTACGCATAATTACCAATGTAGAACACTGTACAAGAATCAATAACCAATGAACTTCAATAACGTTTTTATATATTTTGCCTGAAAATACGATATTCTTGAATCAATATTGAGATTAAGTATAAGTAGAAATGATAAAGGAGAAGCCTTAAAGTAAGCTAGAAGAAAGCCAGTATTTGATAGAAACTGAGAAACAATTAGCAGAAGTTTTTTCTGTAGTCTGCAACTTGGGCTTAGTCCTACTACATTTGAGGTGATGGACGTTGTCTCACATTTTGTCACAGAAAACCACATTGATTGCCGACAGTTTACAAACGAGTTGAAAAAACCCTTTTCTAGATTATGACTTTTATGAAAAACTAAAGCAATTTGTTTTGTCTCAAAAATTGGAAGTTCATCAAATATGGAATGCTAATGAAAGTGGGTTCCCTCTTAATCTGCTAAAATGCAAGATTACCTAAGTCAAGGGTCAGACGGCATACAAAACTTCTTGTGGAGCAAGATAGAAGAACATAGCAACACTTGGTGTTTGCAGTGCTTCCGGAAAGGTGTTAGACCCCTTGATAATTTTCCCAGAAAAAAACATTTAGTCAACCTGGAAAGGAAAACTGGGACTGACTAAGATATTCTATGGTGTATCCGAGTTAGTTTGGATGAAATTTTGTGGGCATGTGAAAGTCTGTCCACTACTTTTAAGTATCGATGGATGTTTAACACATGTTTCTGCAGCAGTAATGTTAAAAGCAATTGAAGAGGGAGTAACAATATTCAAGTTACCACCACATGTTACCAATGTATTACAGCCATTAGATGTTGCATGTTTTGGGCCATTAAAACAGATTTGGGAAAAAAAAACCTCAATGAGCATGTATCAAAATATTTGTTTGTTAACATGCTTTCTGAACCTTGGCATGTTGGTATGTTGACCAAAAATTGAATTGTAGGTTTTTCAGTAACAGGGATATTCCCCTTAGACAAGACCAAATATCCTACTGAGGGTTTTAATTCAAAGCTGCTGCGCAGGTACAATAAATGGGTTGAAGAAGAGAAAAAATGATGCTTCAAATGTGGAAACTACAACAACACAAAAATCAGTACAAAATGAAGACATCGACATTGTGTTGTCACACCAGTTGAAGCAGCAGTTTGAGACTTAACTGATTCACTTAAATATTCGATCCAGAAGAAAGAAATGTAAAATGTAAAGAAACTCACTGGCAAAAAAAGAATGGAAATTCAAGCAAGAAGAAAGTAGAAAGCAGTGATGAAATAATTAAAATGATTGATGAGATTAGTACCGATGAAATAATAGAAAAGCAAAGCATTAAAGAAGAAGAATAGGAAAGTGTGGTAGTAAAGGCAATAAGGAATGCAGACGAAGTTAAAGATTACTTGAATGATGTTTGGGAGGCAATAATCCTACCAATAAATGAAGTGGTAGAAAAGTGGTTTGGGGCTATCTATTCCCACAAAAAGAAAGGGAATCTGTACATTGAAAAAGCTAAACATTGCTTTCTAATGGACAGTAGCTCCAACACAACTGCAATCAAGATTGATTGTTTAAAACCTAAAGTGGGATGTACAGATACCATTTAAAAATAATTTCCTTCACAACTCGGGTGTGATGTTGGTATCTTCTCTGCACATCACATCATCAGCAAACCACTCCAAGTTATTCCATTAAAGGATTTCTGGATTTGTCAATTATTTAGAAAAAGTACTAAATTTTTCTAGAAAATAAATATAAAATTTATCAAATGAAAAATGAAATATATAATTATGAAACATACCTAGATTCAGCAGTCCTAGGCCTAAAGCAAGGAAACGTGCATAATGATCCTTCAATTCAACTGCTGATCGTTCCATCAAAGTTTGCAATATAACAGCAGTCACTTCTCCGTTACATGAACCAATGGAAATTAAGCCACATGCTAATGACGCAACTCCAACTACCTGTAAATAATTTTTAAAAATATCTTCACAACTTAAATTTAAAAGTATAAAAAATGTTCAAAATGACCACTAATATATAACAAGTTAATTAAATAATCTATAAAGATAAAATAATACATATAGGCAATTCAATAAAGTTTAGGTGAGAATGCCAAATCTTTTTTTGTTTAAGAAATATTTTTTACTATATAGGTACTTGTTATAATGTCAAAATTAATCTCAAACAGCTTTTCAGTGAAACATGTGACACACTGACATATAAACTCATGTATCGATTTATAAAACCGGCATTGCTATACCCATATGCCTACTGTTTCCTAAAAATAAATGACATGCAGCTGTGTGTTATAAAGTTTAGCTTCTCTACAATTCCTCATATTTTAATGATTGTACATTTGGTTCATTTTGAGTATAAGTATTGTTTAATTTCATATCACATAAATCTAAAAACTTCTTGGTTCTTGGTAACATTTTCAAAGTTTTGAAGTAAAATAATGTTAAAGGAACCCATTTCAAGGTTCTGATATCAAATTTTGAAAACTGCTTTGTCTTATTTTTGAGTTTATTTTATCAGGACACAGAAACTATTGTCCAAAATATATTCCTGTAAAATTGAGAAATAAGTGGTGAGGATGAGAAAATGAGAATTTTATATTTAACGCGGAAAACCAACAAATTGCCAAGACCATATTTCCGGAAGAGCACACGTGGCAGATCTTAGAGTACTTAGAACGGCCATTTGTGCCTATGAAATTCGCTAGCATTGCATTACGCAATGAGTTTTGTTCAGAAACTCAGAGATAACTTGGAAAATAAATTTCCTCCAGAGGTGGGAGCCAATCTCATGAACTTTCATATGTAGTCAAACGTCCTACTACTGTGCCAACTCTGCTTGTACAATGCCTACTTAAAAATTTAGACTTTCCAATGGGTGTAATAGAACAGAAGTAATATTTTAACATAGGGAAAAATTTTATATAATGATTTAATAACAAATATCAAATAACAAATAAGTTATGTCAATTTCATCAAATATTTTTAAAAATGAACCAATAATAAAACTTTAAATCTTTTAAATGTGTCATAATATATAAATAACAAAAACGTGTACCTCCATAGATTTCTTTGAATCAGATAAAACCGGAAGAATTAAAGATAATACATCTTCTCTATTTGACGCTGCATATGCCAAACCAAGTCCTAGTATAGCACCAATCTGCATCACACTGTTACTATGCTCAATGTAATCACTAAGAAGTGCAAGAGCAGGGTCACATTCATTGCAAACTCCTGTGTTGACTATACCACATGCTAATAGAGCACCTGCCTATAAAAAATTCAAGAAAATAAATAGTTCCTGTCTAAACCAAACAAAGTTAACTTAAAGATGAAACTAAAGTTTAATCTCTTAAAAAAATGTAACTCACTAATAAGCTAGCTTTTCAGAAAAACATGAAATTTGAAAAATATGTTCAAAAGGGATCATAAAACAAAAATTGTAAGAAAAAAAAATCATTTTTAGCCAACAATTATTTTTGGATATTTCAGATAAAAATAATCTAGCCATTCAAAAAAAAATTTAATATAATGTCTTGATTTTATCTCATAGAAATTATAACATATTCTAATAAGATTAAAATGGATATCTTTCCTTCAAAGTCATAGATGCATTTATACATAAATTCCATAAATCATTTTACAGCACATAAACACTAATAAAGATAACTAAAACAAATTAATTTAATGAAATGGCCTTCAAACTAAATTTTTGTAAAAACAAAAAAAAAAAAAAATCTGATTAATTTAAATGTAAAAATTACCAATGACTCTAACGTTTCTTTAAGAAAGCAGTAATCACTGATGGTAAAGTGTAAAGCAATTTCTTAGAAGCCCTTACTTTATGGTGTTGTGTATTTTTAACTATAGAAGTAGTGTTGCCGCTACTACACTTAAATTGTAAACCATGCCTCAAAGCAAAGACTTAAAGATAACATTTATACATTACAACTATGATCTTGAGCTAACAATGATTTAAAAATAGCTTTGATAGACACAAGGACTTAACAATGGAAAAACATTTAGCACCTTCTTTTTTAGTAAAAGTAATATAAAATGGTAACTTTTACTCAAAAAAATTAAGTGGATAACCATTTTTACAGACTAAGCAAATTTACAAACTTCAATATGAAATTTGGAAAAATCTTATAGTAACTTTCTTTGGGCAACTTATTCATGAAAACTTTAAACTAGAATGCATATGCTAGTAAATGCTTCAGAAAATTAGCAGTGAAAACAAAGAACAAACAAAAGGACAAACTGGTAAAAATTTAAAAGTTAATGCTTGTTTTAAACACATTTACCTTAATGAAATCTTCATTAGAATATAAATATTTATCAATTTGTGTTAAACCACCATCAACATCCCATAACAAAAGCAAACCCATGGAAGCTGCTGTACTCATCATTCCTATTTAGAACAAAAAAAAAACTTTAAAAAGAATGAATTTGAGTTGAGTATTAAATTACCAGTAAATAAAATTAGTTCAAAACATAATTAAAAAGAAATAAATAATCATATTGTTGATTAATAAAATAAACCACAAAGTTTTTATCTTAGCACATAAAGATCTGCCTTTAAACCAGGGTCCTTTCAAAGCTGTCAAATAATTTTAATATAATAGTGACATCAATATATAAATAGAGTAACCATTCATAGTTAACCTGAAAGTTAGTCAGGTAGACCCTACTCAAATATTTATGACACTATAATTATTTATAATAGGCTATTCTCGTAAATTAATTTGATAGGCAATAGCCACTAAAACTAATTTCTAGATGAGACTCTTCACAACTGTCAGTCTGGCAGTGCACTGTAAGCACTCCTAGTGGAGTTTACAAATCACAATTTCAACCCAAGTTTATACTGAAAAGCTATGAAAACATTCACTATTTGACCAGTAAAAGACTCTGAGAGCAGATAAGAATCACTTAATCTTTTCCATGAAGTTGCAAATCTTTGCTTCAAAAAAGTCATTATCGCTTTACAAGAAATCATCATAAATAGCAAAGATTAAAATAAAAATAAAATTGTACTGTTTTAACTATCACAGATATTTTTGTGATGGCCTATCCATATTTTGCCAGTTAAAATAAAAAACACATTTCAACCCCTCTAATAAATTTTTCTTAATTCTGAACTGTTTGTCAAAGAATATACAAAGGTTTTAGTGCATTGTTGAAATTTGGCGTTGAAATTTGGCTCAAAGCATTAGAAAAAACAAACACAAATTCTACTTATATCAGTTTTTATTTTTGCATAAGTATACTTTTTTTTTTTCAGAGCAAAATCTGAATTATGTTTTTCATCCCAATTTTAAGCAATCTAACTCTGCCCGAACTATTTTGAGATCAAGGGTGTTTAGCAGAATTCGCAATATAGTTTTAAAAGATGGTATATAAACCTAGCTTTATCAAGAAATATACTTTAGAAACAATCATATATATTCAATTAAATCTTTTTCTCATTGAAAAGCAGCACCATATTAGAAATTATGGAATGTAGAAAAGCTAATTTGAATAAATAATAATATAAAAGGTTTGACTCTCATCTCACCATTAAACTTTATTGCTGGTATATTTTTATTTTTCCCTACCGCTGGTCTATAAATCTAAAATTACTACCCATCTCTTTGAAGTAATTGAATTGTTTACAAAATACAGAACAACTCAAATACTTTTTGCTTTTTGGCTTCATGTTCGCACTTACCAAAACCATGAATACCTTGTCAATCAATCTATCAGTTCTTGACACTTCTGGTGCATCTATAGGAGCTTTTCAAATAAGGGTAAAGTCTTTGATACCTGTGCTCTTCAATGAACTTACTAGAAATAAGGCAAAACTTTTCACTAAGCTGTTTCGCAGTAACTCCACCCTCGATTATTCTGGACACATATTGCCTGACTTTCTACCTTGGACTAACACTAACTTGACTTATCTCAACATAACAAACAAAATGGTTGAAATTTTATTGCTAGTCTTAATCAAAAGCGCTCTCCGGAATTATCTCCGATTCTCTGCAGGTTGTCTAAGAAGTTAATCCTGTTTTTCCTCTTGCTGGAAGTTGGCATCTGTTATTCCAGTATTGAAAAAATTAGGCAAGAAAACTCAGTATTCTTTTAGTCATATGTAAGGTCTTTGAATCATTAACTCATGTGTTAACAGCCAGATTGAGTTGCTCAATTTGTTTTCTGATCATCAGTATGGTTTTCATTCTGGTAGGTCCACTGCTGATGCTCTGACTGTGATCTATGAACGTGTTTATAAATCTCTTGATGCTTAATAGTGTTGAATAATATGCTTGATAGTATTCTTGCTAGATATGTGGACGATACTACTTTTTATTCACCCTTAGGGAAAACAAACAATTCCTCCCTTGATAACGTTAAAATGAAAATGGAAGCTGATTTGAAGATGATCTTAACACTTTTTTGTTGAATGGGGTGAGAAATGGTTGGTGTCATTCAATGCTTCAACATCAAAGTTTCTTTCTATAAACACAGATTTGATTGTTAGGCCTAATATTTTCAAATAACTTTTCTTTGAATTCTTACATTAAATTCATTGCAAAACCTGCAGCCCTTTCTTCTGCCAGGGAGTATACTTTATATATAATGTATATTTATCTATAAGGCTACCATTTGACCATGTATTGAATATTGTTGCCATCTTTGGGTCAGAGCCTCTGCTGTATGTCTACATCTTCTTGACGGAATTCAGAACCAAAATGGCCTCTGAATATATGTTACAAATTAATTTTTTTTCTCTTGAGTATAAGGACATTAAAGACCTCTAATGGTAATGCACTGATAAAATCAAATTTCATAACAACAACAACTTTAATTAGTGCACTATCAAACTATTATAAGAATGAAATAGAATGCCTAATAACTATAAAATTAACATGTTTCATGAACATAAAATATTTAAAGTAATTAAAGATATTTCTATTTTTTTGTATTTGTTTGCTCACATAATGAAGAAAAGTATAATAAAACCCTGAAGTTTACAGATTTTCAATCCTTAAATTTTGGAAGTAAGGATTGGTGCTTATTTACATTTAAACATTTTAAGGTTTTTACTTGGTGATGGAATACAAAGATTTATTGAAGGTTTTGGGCCTGCTATGCTGCTTTTTAATTATTTTTCTTCTTTTTTTTAATATTCCCGTTCTTTATTTGGCAATCATTAAAGCGTTTAGAAAAAAGCTGTTGACGGTTAAGACAACGAAGAGCTAATAAAATTTGTTGTTGATGTCAATGGGGTTTTTAATGATAGATCTAGGGCATCAGTATAGAGAGTTAAAAATACCAATAAAATAAACATTTGTGAAAACTTATGAAAAGATTACGCATTATTAAAGATTATTTCCATTTCATCACGTTTGGTAACCTTTAATCTTAGTAATCTCTGCCTATTCTTTGTTCTTTATCAGCAAAAAATTTTTGAATTTTTGAATCAAAAAATTTTATTCTTTTAAGGATTTAAAGAAAATTTTTTTATTTTTGATCATTGCATCAAAACTAAAAAATAATTTAATCCCGTTAGTATATGAAAATGTAACTATTAAGAAAATATGATAAACATTAAAGTACTCATTGCATTACCATGCTCTTTATTTTTATATAACCATTTGTTGCCATCCTCTGTAAGCAATTTATCTTTACCGAATGCTGTATTTACGAAACCATTGACAAAAGATGATGCTAAGTTTTGTCGTGCACTGTCAAGGCTCACTGTAGATGTGGAGAATGGACCTAGTAAAAATATAGCAAGCACTTAGTTAGTGGCTGTTCGATTAACTTGAATATAGGGCTATTCTAGAAAATAAATTAAATTACATAAAAACAAAACCACCACAATAAAAAAAATCTAAAAAAATGTTGAAAGTCAATAAAAGCATAGGAAAACACGACTAAATGCCAATTAAGAAAGACAGTGGAAAACTGGAGACCTAAGGTTAAACCAAACATTCCTTGTACATATAACTACAAGTAGACTGCTCAACACTTCGAGTCCCAAGAGCAAGTCATTTCAAAGGTGGAAATAGGTCTGCACACGATGCTTTTAAAAGAATAACAAAAACTTTACCACAGGTGGCATCAGGAACAAATCATAATTTCTAGAGCGCTTTAACTGCAACCACACTTTCCCTAATGCTTTTTCGACTGGACCTCCTTAAATTCAATATTTACCAGCCATAACCCTTATCCTCTTATTATTTTATTTGATAAAGCAAAAATTTATGTATATCTGATTAATTTAGTTTTTAAGTATCAATTTTCTTAAAAAGTAAAACTCTGTCCCCTTCTATAAGTATTTAAGTCTCTCTTGCCCATTTTACAATAAAAAAATCATAAAATATTCTTACGATTATCAAGATGGCTTTTATATATATCTTCAGGTATTTTTGGTTCCATTATATCAAGCTAAAACAACAGGCATTTAATTAATAATGCACAAAAAATAAAACTTTGATTTGTTAGTCAAAGAAAAAAAAAACAATTTTGAAAGAAAAAAATACTGACGTATTTTATTTGAAATAAAAATGCTTAAAATGGGGGCACTTTTTCAAAGGAGGTGGGCATTTTATTAATGGAGGAACTCAAAAAATTTGAGAAGTTGTTTGAGGGAGGACTTGTTACTCTACTGAAATATGTACAAAAACAGGGGCAATATTTCAGGGGTTTTATCCAATGTTGAAAGCAAAATCAAGGAAATGTGATGACTAATAATAACTACAAGGTCTGAATTAAGCGATTTGCATTTGCAAAATACGAACCGTTTTTTGCTACTTACGAACTCACTTAACAACATTTTTTTAAAAACTACGAACCGTTTTTTTATTAGAAAAATCAAATAAAGATTGCTTGTTTTGCTTTTTAGATATCGTTAATCTGCCATTGTTAGCCGATGATACATTAAAACAGGAAT
>JAUZNK010090582.1:0-12524 GCA_035046665.1 Euphysa ruthae | reverse complement strand
ACTAGATTTTAAAATATATAGCAAATATTTCATAATATTAAAAGCTTAATATTAAAGTATTAAGTATTAAAATATTAAAGTAGCTATCCCAGCTACTAGTTTTTTATCAAAAATTTTCATCTAAAATTTTTTTAATGTTTTATGTTGCAGATTTTACCATTGTTTAAAAATGACCAATCAAAAAGGATTTCATTATTAAAACCAACCAATGAAAAATTTTAATATATATATATATATATATCTTCCGGTAAATTTGGTTTTTGTTCTTTTGATGGCGGCGACCAACGAAAATACTTGATTTCAAAATGCGTAAAATACCGTAAGTGTTATTAAACTTTTTTATTAAAGGTGTAAACCACCCCCTCTCTCCCACCTTCTGATTTTTAAAAGCGCATTAGTAAATAGAATTTGTTTTCATACCACTGTATATTTAAAGAAAAATCAAAAAAGTCACCGGTTGCCACAGTAACCATGAAAACCTTTAAACTACCCCAAAAACTACCAGGCCAAAAAATCTAGAGATCCACAAAAGCTATCCTTATTATTTTTTGTATGAATTACTTTTTTAATAATTTATTTTATTTTTGTTACCATGTGTTCAAAGTTTACGTTAAAATATTTTGTTAGTGTAAAATTCCTAAAAAAACATTAAAACAAAAAATTCAATTTCTGTTCCATTTAAATGACACAACTTAGTACTATGAAGAACTCCTGAAAATTTCAACTCAAAATTTTATTGTGTTCTTGAGGTGTCATGGCCGGAGTGCTAAAAACAGTGTTTTGAGATAAAAGTAGATAAATATCCGTAAAAAAATATATATTGACAAAACCAGGTTAAAAAATGAAATCAAGAATTTTAAATGCAAAAATAATACTAAAATCCACCAGCAATGTAAACATCTCCTTCTTTTTATAGCATTTTGTCATTCAACGGTGGTCAAAACCGCTCAAAATGCTCCCAATTGCAGGAATCCAATTTCCAAAAAAATTTCTCAAATCTTACGAACGCCGAAAAAATTTATATGTCACACGAAGAAGCTAGAACAGAAAATTAATGTCGAAAACCTTTTTAATTCGATAGATTTTTTTATACATATGATTTATGGTTTTCCTTGTGTGCTTTTCAAGGTGTATATATTTATTTTTACAGCTACCTGATGGCATACTTCGCTTCAATTTCCAATATCATCTTTAACTGTTTTTAACTTTTGAAATGACTTAGAAAGAAACAATGTTTTCTGATCATCGCTCGAGCTAAAGTTTTAAACTTTTAAGTGAAGATGGTAAGTGAAGTGAATTATTTTCTAAGCATCTTAAAATCCAATAAATTATGTAATCAAGATCAAATTTCTCTTGTTTCTTTTGTAAATGGATTTAAAAATTTAAGAATTTTAACTCCAACTCCTTCTTTTCCTCCATTTAAAACGGTATCAATTCAAAAAAGTTGTCGTTAAAGTATCACTTTAATCCTTAATCTTTAATACTTAATCTTCGTTTTCAGTTTTTCGGACAAATATTCTCTTCATTTCTTTTTTTCTCTCCTTTTGTTTTGTCTGGTTAATTTTATTAACACTTTTTGCATTAACCTAGAATTTTGTCAAGAAATGTAAAATGGTGTCACTCCTTTGGCCAGTTTATCTGTATGAGTGGTTCCATCCGATCCATTCTGTCTTTTTTTAAAAAATAATTTTTGTAACATTTAATAGTTTTTTTAGCTATAAAAGAAGGTTCTTGATATGATGTTTATATATTCTAGTAGCCCAAGAAAGTACATCAATGTTCTCTAAATTAGGTAAATAAAAACTATGGGTTTCTTATCAAAATGCTAAAAAAGAGTAAATTATATTATTGTTTCAGGATTTTTTATCTCGATTTTATTTTTCTTAATGTTTCGTCTTCTAAATCTTAAAAATTTGCGGTGTAGCGTGATGCTTGCTATCGAATGGCTTTAAGACGGAAACATCACCTCTCTAACAGGAGGACGTCTAATATTATGATTCAGTTGTTTTAGTATGCTGTCATGAGTAATGACCAGTAGAACATAAAAAACTCATATATAATATGATATCTATAGCTATGCTATATAAAATTTGATGGTTTTTTTTATTTCCTATTTGTTATTTATTCGAATGATGAAGTCTTTATATCATTTGGGATTTCCTTGCGGTTTTATACATAGATTATTTAACGCTTCTGATAGGACTTTTCAGTAATTACATCTGAAAAAAGTATTGTCACAATCGAATGTGACATGGAACACTTGGATTACCTGAAACTCAGCAGAAATTGCGTTATTTAACTGGAGTTTAAAATCCAGTATAATAATATGTTATGTTATTTATGTTAACATAAATTCAGACATCTCAAAACTTTACCGCTAAATCCAAATTATTTTCTGGTATTTTTTAACAGTTATAACGGTTAAAACCAAAAATTTGGGGTTGGAAGTGCATTTTTTCTGACATTTTCATATCAATGATATATAAAATTTGGCCACAAGTTTGTACCAGTGTAATTTAATTTTTTGTCCAAAAAATATCAAAATGTTTCAGGGGGTCACATGAGAAAATAAAAGACATGCAATTGTGCATTAAATTTTCGTCCTAATTTCAGCTTCAGAACTTATCATAAAATTTGATTGAAAAGGGCCAAAGCTCTAAAAATTTGGCCACAAGTTTGGTGTCAATGTTACCAAACTTAAAATATAAGTTGTAATACACTTATATAGATTATGATATCGAAATAATTTCATGGTATAGGTCTTACTGATACTTACACTAATGCAAATTAAAGTCAGTTAAAAATGAATGAATGTCCCATTTGATGTTTTTCGGTAAATTTTAGTACAAAAATCAAATCACATTTTTTTTTCACTTGATTACAGGTGGTACTCTTTTGTACGTAGCACACAAACATACATAATAGATAATTTTCGTCCCCGTTACTACTAAAATTAAGCAGCATTACCTAACTAAATAACTACCCAGGATTCCTAGTTCTGTTTAAATTAGAGTAGTAATAAAAGTAAATAACAAAAGTTTAAATCGTAAAAAGATATTTCCAAAAAAAACCCCTAAGTTGTGTGTATGTCCACTGAGCTTAGTTAACAATCATTAGCAACAATCATTCAAAATGTCGCTTACCATACAGCTATGTTATATACCTTTTGACATGCTGCAGAGGGCAACTAAGGACTGATAGGTACATAAAGTGATACCATAAAAAATCAGGCAAAAATTCACAAAGTGTAGCATACAAAGTTAACTTATTTTCAGTAATCTAAATTATTGATTATGTGAGAAGACAACTTTTTATATTGCTCTAATATTGTTTTCATACAAAGTCATTTTAAGTTTTAATAATTGCAGAAAATAATGTATACAGGTAGCGATATGCACCTTAGTTGTACAAAGGCCTCAAGTCCAAATTTTTGAAAATTGGACTTTTTAATCTTTTCAAAAACTAGACATAATTCTAAATTTTTGAAAAATTTTACCGAGGCCTCTAGTCCATTTTTGTGTTTCAAATTGAACGGCAAGTTTGCAGAAAAAATGTGGCCTCGGTCATGTCCATTACAAACCTTTAATATTGGGACTTACAAAATTTAATAAATAAAATACAAAATAGAAATGCCTCCTTACAACTACCAGTTGAAGCTCTAAAATAATAATAAGACTAAGAGCTGATTTGAGTTAAAAAAAAACAAAATCATAAAAACCAAACCTACATTACTAACGCCCGAATAAGTTAGTCTTAGGCTGTTGTTTTTCCAGTCTAGAACTCATTTATAAATTGGTGGATTTGGGCATGAAAAGGATGGATCAACTGCAAATCTAAACAACTATTTGAAACATGCAGACCTAATAATAGTTCATGAAGTTTTATATCAAGTTTCTTAACATCATAAACCTACTTTTGAGTTTGCAACTTGATACTTTATTCTTCTATATTGTTTTCAGGATATTTTCGTGGAAATAAGGGGATATAAATATATTGTAGTAAACAGTTGCTAGGGAGAAATAATTTACAAGCCTAAAAAGAAGGTCAAATTCACCAATAAAAGAAGGGAAATTTGCTTACTAGGTTATAATCATAGAATTTTTTTTAATTAAAAGGTGTTTCCCCCTTAAATGCACTCTTTCTAAACAATAAATGTCTTGTTGTGAAATTGAGGGTTTTTTTGTAATACATATTTTTTAGTAGTAAATACTGTTAATAATAATTTAGAACCTGTTTTCTTTCATTCTCAATTACTTTAATTCTATCACCATCTCCTTTTTTTTCCCAGCGTTTACAAGTCTGATTGTCAGTGCAGATTCCACCAATATATGTCCACGTAATGCTCTGGATATCGCTTTACCTTAAACCAAATGTGGCACGACATTGTTTCCATATATTGTTAGTACTGCATCTAAACCAGATCCCGCCATCAATCAACATCCCAATACTTCCAAAGAAATTCGTAAAAGTATGGAATCAGCTCACTTTACGCTATCCACCGATTTTGCTCTGATAATTTCCGTAATTTTCAGCCAGAATGGTTTGATCAAATGTGATACAAGGTGTTAAAACGTCTAACTGCTTAGCTTATCTCTCGATGTAAAGTAAAGTTGAAAAAATACAGCTTATATCCGATGGATCTAGGTCAATAAGTGGTAATATAACTACATGTGGTTTCGGTGGATGATCATCAGTGGATACATGTTGCATAAAATCAGACCAATTAGGGCGATAATTTTCAGCTTTAATAGCGGAATGCCAGAGAATAACTACGTTCAAATTTCGCAGCAATGTGTGAGAATAGAATAATTCTACCAGTGGTTTATATCTCAAAGAGCGTCGTAGACCTGCCACATCGGGAATCTTATAAAATTTAATTAGTACTCCATCGTTTAAAGTGATATCACTTACTTTCATAACTGGACGCCGTATGATGCGTCTGTTTTACAGAACAACACCAAAATCATTTAGGAAATGCATAGATATTATTATTATTACAATTTCCTTCTTAACAAATAAATGTACATTTAATTTTAAAATTTTAAATAACTATTTGATAATATAAATAGTAAGACAATCTTGGATAAAAAATTGGTTAGTAGGAGGTAGTCACTTATAGAGCAAGAGATGATCAAAGTGTGTGATTTGGGAAAGCGACAGTGAGAAACTACCCGGAGTTATTATAGATTGGAATTGATATTTTGAAGTACACATAGCATTTGCTGAAAAGTAGATAGGAAAACAACTGCGTTAAGTAAAATAGAAATATACCCTTTGTGAAAAGAAAGATTTTATTTCGAACTTTCATTGAACCTCAATTTTTAAGTTGTCCTTTAATATGGATGTTTCACAGTAGAAAATATTAACAACAAATAAACAGGCTTCACGAAAAAGCATTAAGATTAGTCAATAACGATGACAGTATGTCATTTCAAGAATTGTTGGAGAAAGATGGATCAGTATAAAAATTCACAAGTGCTCGCAATCGAAATATTTAAGTTTAAACATAGGATGTCTAATTCTTTAACGCATACAGTTTTTATTGAAAATATATTTACTGGTTATAACTTTCGCTTTAATACAGATTTCTATAAACCAATAGCAAAAACTGTCCGAACAGGAGATAACTCTTTGGGGGAATTTTGGTCCATCGATATAGTCTCTGAAAGTCTAAAATATTGTAAAGATTTGACTATTATTAAAAATAACATAAAGTGCTGGATACCGAAAGGGTTTGTTTGTGATTTATGTAAAACGTATGCTTAAGAATTAGGTTTTTTAGGTCTTAACATTTGAATTTAGATTATATAGAAGCAATTTATATATCATCCACTTCCATCTAACATAGATAGATAGATATAAAGATAGAATATAAAGATAGAAAGATAATAACTCCTAATACGCAATATACAATGTCTACAAACTAATAAAATACATATAACAACATGTACAACTAGTGAAAATACCTACACAGAAGTGGATTCTGATCTAGAGGTTCACCATTAAATTCAGCTTGTGTGTTGTTTTTTAAAACAAAAAATATGAAATATTTAAAAAAATATGCCTACCTAGACAATAACAATGCAATGTTATGGCCAACATAATCTGCGACCCATCGGACAAATTTTCCAGGAACGGTATCATTCATAAGATCGAAAAAGTCTTCACTGTCTGCCAAAGATTGCTTATGTTTCTCACTTCATCATATGATACTGAGTAACCAAGTTTCGCAAATTCGTTTGTCAGCCACCCCGTTTTAAATACATGGTCTAATTATACCCCAAGGCCGAAAAATATGGGTGGAATAACAGAGCGAGGCTTTGCGCCCATCATAGTACATTGTCCAATATTGTTTGTTTCAGCTCAAATGGTATTCCTTCCATCATTAGGTTTAAACTCCGCTGCAACCAGTTTTTTCTTTCGCTAATTTCACTTAGGGATGGATATTTGTCTTTAGGGCATTGGTGGTCTCGGACTTGAGATTTTATAAGTTTTGCTGCTGAAAATAGATTATAGTATCACGGTTAAATTTGAAAAAACATCCAAGTTATATTTCTTACGAACACTTCCATCGAGATTCTTCAGTACATATTTAGTAAATGATAGAATCATGGCTATATCTACTCGCTATATTATATATAATACCTTAACATAAGTAGATAAATTTTTAAGTTTCGTGATTTTCACTTTCCGATAATATTTTTACGTTTTGTTGATTCAAACAAAAAAGAAAAAGAAGCAATGAAAAATCTTAAATATTCGCTAGCATTTATTTTAAATAAATGAAAATTTTGAAAAATATCGAACTCAATCAAAATTAGAGAAAATAAAACTTCGCCAAAATCAATCAACTTAAGGTATGAGCTGATTGTTTGAAAGCAATTTTGTAGAATAATAGGAATGATAAATGTTTGTGGAATTTCTTTGGTAGTTATTGACACAATGATGTTTTCAATTGATGAATGCCCTCTTTA
This sequence comes from Euphysa ruthae, assembly GCA_035046665.1. Lineage (NCBI taxonomy): Eukaryota > Metazoa > Cnidaria > Hydrozoa > Anthoathecata > Corymorphidae > Euphysa > Euphysa ruthae. Next base: position 5,550 of record JAUZNK010090582.1, on the reverse strand, counting down.
GTTGAAAATTCCAGTAAAGATTTATTTATATTTTACCTGTCTGTTTTTTCCACAGCATCCTCTTTTTACTCATGATACCATTGTTCTGTTATTGGCCATGTTTCGAAAGCAAACAACATTAGATCGACCATATATTTCACTGAAAAGTATAAACTCCTTGTAATGATTTAGAAGTTTTTTTTTTCAACCGCGGAACTAAGTACACTTTTTCATCATGCCTGCAAGCTCGTGCATTTTTGAATTTAATTCCTGGAGAGTATGCTATTCGACTTCATGCTCAAGCTGCTCACATAGTTGATTGAAGACAGCTAAATTAGATTCATTTTCTTTTCTACCAAAAAGTTTGGGTGTCATATCTCTGTCAACGGAATGGAAGTTTCGAGCTGGTAAATTGCTTCAGCTGCAAGGGAATCCATACATTTTTGCAATCGGCTTTTCCCTTCCACCCCCAATCATCTTATTTTTTTACTTTTATCACTCGCTTTTCACACACGGTTAATGTGTTTGATCTAAATTCAAGAGTGGAAACTTTGTGCGAATTTCATCTATCTGGATGTCTTATGCCAATTTTCGCTGTCTTGCTGCAAAAAAAAAAAACAATGCCTTTTCCATTGAAAATCAACAGTTAAAGCACTAGTAGATGATATATTAGAACTTTTATTAGAACTAAACGGTAAGTCATCGTCAAGGCCTGGTTTAATTCTACGTTTGTATGTCAATTCGCGGCGACATGATGCATGCACTAAAACAGTTGTTTGTGATTGTATAGTTTTATAATTCAGTTTTATCATCTTTTATGCTGCAATTAATCAATGTATATACCTTATCGGACAAAAAAATATCGGACAAAAGTGACGAAAATTTTGTCTGACGAAAAATTTTGTCCAAACGTAGCTGATGGAAATAATAATTTCGAAAAATTTCTAAACATATTTATCCGCTTATAAGAATTCAGCGAATAATAAACTACAATGCAAAATCCTGAGAGGTAAAATACTTAAGAAGAAAAATGACAAAGTAATGGAAAAAGAAGGAAAGCTATATGAAGCTGGTGCATTTAGTTAGATTTTCCAAGTGGTCATTGATATAATGTATGCATTTATTGTTTTGGAGTATCTACCTTTAAAATTTACATTTTTTTTTTAACTTTACGCGGCTGTTTTCTCAAAAGAGGCATTTTTGACGCACCGGTTAGGATTTGTTGAGGAGCGTTTGAACAATTACCAAAAATTTTTCAGCAAATGTTCTACTTACTATCCTTCACAAATTGAGCGTCGCAATCTTTTTTTACAGCTAAAATTTTTAGCCTGTCTTTGCAGTCAGTCCCCATTTATTTCAAATTTTCACGACGCTCATTTTGTGTAATGAACTAACCTAAGTCTGCTTTTCCAAAAATTGCAAGCATGGCTATTTTTGTTTTGGCTTAATCTTAACCGGTGTAAACCTAATTTTTGCCAAAAATTAGTTATTTTCCAGTCTCCACGGCAACCGCACGCCATTTTTAAATGACTTTTCCATACCGCAAAAATATTTCATTTTCAAGAAAAAAATTCTTAGGGGACTTACCCCTTAAGAGATAGGATGTTTTTGCATACATTGGGATTAAGAAATCTTCCAAGTGAATCAAAATAATCCCGTACTCCAGCATTCGGCGTTAAAATCTGTCTTTTTTCCATATATATCAAACTATGTCAAATAATACTTATTACCCTAATACGTTTCGTAACATTCAGATTTTTGTGATATGATGCGATTGTGATAGCCCTGTAAATCAAGAAATGATAAAAAATTTCCTATCAATTGATAAAAATTTGAGATTTTTCTTTTTATACCACCAAAATTTATGCGTTGCTGGGAAATTTATTTAAGTTAAGGGAAAACTTATGGGCAAGGAGGCTTAAAATACAATGAATTGCTTTCGCTATTTTCTTATTAGCAAGAAAATTTCTATTTTCAGTCCAGTTAGTTGAGTGATGACATTTTCTCTTGTAATCGGGATACTTGTTAACACATTTGTGAAATTTATGCTATGCGCTTGATAGGAAATTTATGATCAGGAGAGAATTTGTACACCTGGTACAAATGGTATTAATCCTGTACATGGATTCTCCTTGTACAGGTTTAATTTAGGTGTGCGAAGGAAAAGGATTTTTTTTGCGTAAATTGCCTAGGGTAAATGGGGCCGTAATTACTTTTGATGTCTTAGAACTCCACATTTATTTCAAATATACATAAACATCTCATACACACGGATACAAACACATACTCACTCATATTATAAGAAATTTACGTTTGGAGCCCGTATTACATGCAGTGAGCTCATCATCTCCATCAAAAATAATTTGCCTGTCTAAAACGATTCCACCAACTCTAATGCTATAACTTTTATAATAAAAACGAGCAACAAATAAACATCAAAAAACAACAACTTCAGGATTAGCAAATAATAATTGTATTTATAAATTATTAACTAGGTGTTATAAACTATGTGTCAGCGTTTTCATTTTGGGTGCTTGGCTGACGCATGCGTGATTTTGTAAAAGTTCTGTTAAACTTGATTTTTGGTTATCAAGTCCAATGATTTCATTTTGTAACAACGATATACGTCCTTCGAGGGCTCCACAAACCTAAATGAAACAAACATTATACTAAAGAACGGAGGATGATGGCCGCCAGCAGATGTATTTTTCGGTTTAAATATCAATTTTATAAAAAATTGCGGAAAAGGCGAACTGGGCGGAAAAGGCTAACTGGGCGGAAAAGGCGAGTTCTTAATTAATGTACATTTTAAGATTTAAAAGATAACTTTTTTCAATGCATTGCTTCTAAGTATGGGATTTTGTCTGAGATAACTGAGTAAACTACAGCGAATATTTTAATGAAGATTTTGAGGTAATTTAAAATTACTGAAGGAATTAATCCGAATGAGGAAAAAAAAACCTTTTCAAGATTCCATATTCTCTGTTTTCGCTTTTCTCGGCATTTTCTGGCAGCCAACCGGTTACGTACTCTTCTTTCTTCAAGAGGAATGCCTGGAGGTAAATCCTAAATACACAATAACAGATTGTCAATAAAAAGATGTTAGGGAAATACCTTAACCATTGTGGTATACAAAGTGACTTTGTTGCTTCTAGACTAATTTTTTCCGACGCAAAAGGACGATTAAAATTTGATCAAAAAGGGAACGTTAACAAATCTTTCTGCAGTCTTATTATGTCTGAAAAATAATTTTTCCATTTTCTTAGATTTCGTTTTAATTTTTGTAAAATTTTGTATGACGTCAGTGAACATTATTATAAGCAGTTTATATAGCTTCACAATTGACACCCGCTGATATGAAGCCTAATATTAGGAAAAAAAAAAGCGAATTCTTTAGACAGATGAGTTTGCAAGAATCTAATTCTTAAGCACGCGGTAACGAACTTAAGAAGTATCGGAAGACCCGAAGCCTTGTATACATTGCGATCCCATAAGGAATAGGGGTTTTTATCATAATAACATACGAAAAAAAAAACATGAATAAATGAATAGTTAAAAACGAAAATTATCTAACCAGTCTTGAGTTACATTTATAAAAGTTAAGCCTCGTTTCTTTATATCATATTTGAAATAATTGAAATTTTCGCTCCTCTTGATGTCTTTGACTAAATTGAAAAGTTTTCTGAAGACGAATTAAATTTTTTATAGAATTTTCTGGCACTATGAGTTATTTTATTAAAAATTAAAAAAAAAAAACAAATAGAACATTTTCTGTTAAAAATTAATGTGAAAAAACGATATCACATTGTTCAAATCTGACAATTATATTCAGCCAAGTTATCTGCCTTAAATTAGGTTGGTCCTACATTATTCTTATTCCCTCACTGACAGCAAAACCTAATATATTGTCTGGAGTTTTTAATGCTTTACTTAAGACTTGGATACCAGGCAGAGCAAACATAATCAAAGTGGAGTTGAAAAAAAAAAGCATTTGAGATGGTGTTGATAATAAAACAGATAAGCCAGCCATCATGGGATTATGATAAAATATTTGTGTCACAAGAATTCTTGATGAGTCAATTTTTTTTTTGTAGTTAGAAATTCATATTAAAGACTAACTAACTTTACTATTGTCACGTTTTTCATCATCTTCACTACTGACACTACCAACAACATCAACAACTGTGTTAGATGTATTGTTCATTTCTTCATCGAATCTTTGCAAATCTTCATCTGCTGTTGTCAACAATTTGGCACGCAAAGCATCGCGTAATGTTGACTTTGCATCTTTGTTGCACCAATCTTCCATCCCATTAATCTAAAAATTAGATGATCAGACAGTCATTACAGTTTTTCCTTAGCTCAAACAGAATATTTCTTAGTTATTACTTTTAAAACAGAAAATTAAATCCACTGACTCAACACCAGTTTTCAAAAATATTGATTTCAATCCTTGTGTGTTATACTTATAAAATTAACTTGCTTTTTGTGTTCTTGTATTTTCGTTTTAATTATATAAGCTAGGGCCTCTTCATTAAAAAATACAGGCAGTATAAATATATAGGCAGAGTAATTTGATACATTATAACTTATTTAAAGATTTTATCATAATAAACGAGGTAGGAAGGACAGCCACACACCAGTAGGATAGAGCTCTACTGGAATTTTACCATGCAAGTTTAAAGAGAAAATATATCATTATGATGAAACTAAGTCTAACTGCAAAGCCAAAATAATTGAATATATATTTAGCTACTTTTTTAAAATGAAAATAATATGATAAGTCAGATACTTTATCAATAGAGCATTATCTTATTAAATTATTGTTTGTTTGGTTAACTGTTAACTCATGTTTACCAAAAGGGTGGAGGTGTATAAATACAAGCTGATTTTGTCATTTTGATTGGCTAATATTGCAGACTAATTTTGAGTTTATCCATTCACTGATCGACTGACCATAAAAAAAGAAAAAAAAAAAATTGTAAATGAAAATATTTCTGACTTAGAATGAAATTAGTTTTGGTCACTGGCAGAAATTAAAACATCACCTAGCTGCTAAAAGGAAATCTTGGAATAATTAATTCTTCTAATAGAATGATGAAACGTATGTAAGATATAATAAGTCAATCTAGTCCGCCTTTACACCCTTTAAAAAAAGGTTCGAATGTTTTTTTCAGGCATCAGTCAGAAATTTTTTTTATGCTTTCACAGCACAAAAAGCAATTTTATTTTATTTTGAAAATATATTCAAAAGTATCAACAGAAAATGAAAAATTATCAAAACTCACTCATGTCAGTAAAAGTTAATATGAAAAAACCAATATGATAAAAAGTACGTTTGACCAAGCTAGTAAAATCAAAAGAAAAATTAAAAAAAAAAAAAAGTTATGAATACAACTACTAATTTCTCATTCTAGGAGGGTGTCTTTCATTCAGTTTGACCCCACAATATATATGAATTTCATAAAAAAATTTATATCTTTCATCCAATCAGGTTGCTGAATATATGTAAATATATGATCACGTTGTTATGACCACGTGATTATGACCTTATTTGGCACATAGATAGGG
>JAUZNK010090571.1:0-12524 GCA_035046665.1 Euphysa ruthae | reverse complement strand
GTTCTTATACCACTTTGATCGACAGTGGTTTCACTTGGCATATCAGCCCAGATTGGTGTCTCGTCCATGTTGGCAATGCTTCCAAGGGAAAACCAAATGTATTTCTCTGTTTTTCACAAAACTTAACAAAGTTCGCAATCTTTGCTAGACCATCTTTCGGCATGGTTTGTCCAGTAGTTGGTTCTTTTTTTAATGGAGAGACTATTTCGATGCATGAATCTAAACAGCCAACCTCGACTCGCTTGAAAGTCGTTTAAGTTGTGATCTTTGGCAAGCTCCAGTGCCCAAATAGTTATCAATTTTCATCGGACATGATGATGCTTCTCAAGCTCATCGATAATTTTCTCCAATAGTCCTTTTTCAAGGCTTCCAAGAACTGGTTTTCGACCTGCACCAGATAATCTCTTCGACTTACTTTGAGAAAAGGACGATTTCTCGCTGATATCAGATGACCTCTTTCTACATCGCCGAACCAATCATCGATAGAAAACTTTCTACCAGCTTTTCGGTTGTTACTTTCTTCATCATACTTAATCACTTTTTGTTTGAATTTCAAGTCATAACTTTTCCTATTCTCAGCCATTTTCATACGTGTAGCAATATGCAGTCAGATCTTTGTGTTTTGTTTTGAAATCTATCTTCCGAATGTCGTTCCTTACACTGCAATGGCTTCAGTAGAATAAATGAAAACAGATGAATGAAGAGTTATTTTGTTCGAATTTAATATAAGCCGCCCTCGAATAGAAGCCTCCCTCGATTAGAAGCCGCAAAATTTCTCTTCGAAAAAAAAATAGAAGCCGCGGCTTTAATTCGAGAAAATACGGTACTTAATTTAGCATGGCAAGGAAGATAACTTACCAGAAAGTAAGTATATGTAAAAATTTATTAAGAAGAAATAGTTTGAGTGACCAAAATTTGATAGCCAAATTTCTGGAAAAGGTTACTATTCTGACGTCAATTCGGATAGATCAAAGTTTCTTATTTGTAAATTTCAACATTTTCCACTTAAAATATTTGGTAGACGTGTAACAATGTTATTTGGTAGACGTGTATCAATGTTATTTGGTAGACGTGTAACAATGTTATTTAATTTTATTATATGTTAAAATTATTAGCTGTAAACAGAAAATTTAGGCTTTGGAAATTTGAATTCATTTCATTTATGTCCAAAAGCTGTTACAGAAACAGCATTTAATTGTACTCAATGTCCTTCCTCATTTTATGAATAAAATTGTTATGATAAGTATTTGGCTGACTACTATGCTTGATTTATTTTGTTCTTAGTTACATCAAATTTGCATTTATTTTTCCAAATTTAGCTAAAAAAGAGACCTAACTTTAGACTTTCTGAAAAGGTTTTTACTATGAAACATCAATATGGAAAATTTGATAGTCTCTTGAAGATTTTTCTTGGCGCTACCACCAATAGAAATATGCACGTTGTACTCAAATTTATTGTAGCTCGAGTTTAACTAAGGATTATTTTATAGAACGAACGATATTTTTATTTTTTGTTTATATTGTTAAATGTAAATATGTTGGAAAAAGAAAAGACTTTACTTTTACAATATTTTAATCTAATTGATGCTCAAAATAAGTTTGTCTACAGGAGTTACAATTTTTTATTATATTTCTCCATTTTTTTTTGTGTGTGTATCGTATCCGTGGATTAGAATGGAAATATTGTCATAACAGATTATTTTTCTGCCTATCCTTGCCTTAAAAATTATATTTTTTTGTTTGTTTTTGCTTATTAAAATATATCTTTTTAAAGGCAGAATAAATACTTACTTACCCAGTAAGAATTTGTTAAACTTTTACTTGACCAGGCTATATATGAAAGTTTCGTAATCTATATATTTCGTTTCAAATAATGATTTTTAAACCTTCTCAACATTTTTCTAGAGGTGGGGTTTTCCAGAGGTGATGTTTTCCAGAAGTGGGGTTTTCAATTACAAATTTCCTTACTGATAAAGAATCTATAGTGAAATATCACTTCATAATTTGCTCCAGGGGTTTAGTTCTTTTTGGCAAGAAATTTCTTTTAGCGAAATTCCATCATCTGAAATTCCATGGTTTTTTTAGAATGCAGTTAAAAAGAAATAAATGAAATGGAAAAAGCCAGATATTACAGATCCAAGTTTTTAGAGATTTCAGCCACATTAATTCTATAAGAGGAATCCTTTATCAAAATAACTTTTTTATTGAGGCAATTTTTTTTTGTTGTCTGAGCAGATATCAATGTCATAGTCCATTGAATACAATATTGCATGTTATACATTGTGACCTTCTTTTAGTTGGTCTATTACGTTAAATGTTTTTCATCAGTACATTATTGTCGGATATAAACATCTATTATGGCCTTTAATAACTGCTGGTCTATTATTACTGGTTTTTATCAGTATATATGGTTGTATTGTCCACATTGTTGGGCATATTTTATGGTCTTACGACCTGTTACTATATATTACCTGACCTTCATGGTTGTGGGTGTTAATTGTCAGTAGTTATCTGATGTCTAAAAAATACATTATATATCTGCTATGTTTTTATTGTTGGTCCTCACATGACCTTTGCTTTATCGATGAGAGTTTGCTGACCACATCATTTTGTCGTACATCAACAGGAAAATTATCTTTCTTTTGTCTCAAAAAAATTAAAAAAAAAAATTGCAGAATCAGAGCAAACTTCTTGAATAATATTTATTTTGAACCAAATTTGCCTGTTTAGGGGCATAGGAATGAAAATTTGTGACAAGTGGCCATATGGACAAAAAGTTACCTATGATTTTCTTACTATACGCAGAATTTAAAAAAATTTAACAAAAAGATTTCGAAAAAATAGAAGAATTTTTATCTTTAGATCTTGAACTAAAAATTCGCTCAACACTCAGGATCGAAAAAAAATTTTTTTAACTTTACTGTATTACGTAACTGCAACTTAATATATTTTGCATAAAACAAATTTAGTCAAAAACAAGGATTATTATTTTTCCATCACTTTCTTGCATTTTCCACACTTCCGATAACATGTTGCTACCAACACCAATCCTATGGCAATTTGAAATTTCTATTCATGTTAAAAGATAATCTCAAATATTGGTGTAATAAGAAACTGTATATATTCCCAGTAGATGTTGTTACATTTATTCCTGATATTTCTCAGAACATCTTTAGCTTTAATGGACAATTCAGAAGTTTCAAACATAACAACCTGCTCAGGAGTAATTAGAGCTTCATATTCTTCAATCATTCGTTGCTGCTCATGAAACTCTACACGCTCATTGTAGGCTTTTGACCAGTTTATTACCCTCAATTTCATGTTGACTAATTTTTCAAAAGATACATTTGGTATATTAATTTCATCCATGAGAGCATATCTATAAAATCCTATTAATGCTCTAAGGTAGCGTTTGATCGTATTTGGAAAATATTTCTTCTCTTTTGCAAAAGTTTGCAAAAATTGGTCGCTAACTTAAATCATATTAAAAAGATCAAAATAAAAATCTGATCCCATCGCTTTCATAATAAACTGGAGCTCTTGCAGTGATTGCTTAGCTGAGCTTTCATTTCCAATACCACCTTCCACACTAACAGACCAAGAAACAAAATTTTTAAGCACTTTGAAATTTTCAGAAGCAGAACTTCCTGAAATATCCGCAATAGATCAGGAGAAATATCATTATCACTTAAATCAGGAGCGATGCTATCAGGGTAAGACGACTTTCCAGGAATATCTGCAACACTAATCTTTTTTGAATTAACATCTTAAGTTTTGACAGATGAAGTATCACTAATGTTTTTTTCAACTTTAGCAACTCGAAAATCAAAATCATGATCTTTAAGTACTGCCCAGACTTGCGCTCTTTTTAAAAGGTCATAATATCTTTTGCTAGGTTTGATTGCATGTACCTGTTGCAAATGAAGTGACATCCTTTTATTGACAGAATAACAATAGCTTATTGGGCATTTTTAATTTGAAAAATTCTCATTAACAATCTCTGTAGTGAAAATTTCAAGGAAGTCTTTGGCGTGTTTGGCTACACAAATTAATTAAAAGCACTGTCAATATAGTAAGTACTACATAGTAAAACTTGATAATGTTCCATGAAGTTAAAACTTTTACTAAATTGTTACTAAATTATAAAAGAATAAATTACTACAGTTTAAAGAAACTTGTTGGAAAGTCACAGATAAAAAAATATCATTCAATGATCATAGCTAAAGTTATAAAGAAGATACAAGTACATGTGAAACATACTTGAATTAGATAAATTTGTTTCATAGCATCAAAATTTCTGAGGGTTCCAAAGTGCTTTCAACAGGAGGCTAAATGTAAAAATTTATAACATATTATTTTCGAAAATAATTTATAACATATTATTTTCGAAAAATTTTGGTAAATGAATAACAAAATAACAAAATAACAAAATATGATTTATTTTGTACAACAAATAATAATATATTTAGTAAAATTAAGTTTCATTTTTTTCCTATAATAATTGCTCAAAATTAGATGGCGGCTTCACCATAATTGGAGCCATCAAGTGGGCTAGAACCAATGTCCTTTCTATTAAGGCTTCGCAGTTCGGCGCCTTGGAACATTACGCCATGGGTCCACAAAGTTTAATGATTTAATTCGGCTAATCATTGTTGAACATCCTGCATGTTCAACATTTTTTTTTTCAAATTACAATGCTATATAACCTTATTAAAAAAGAAGAAGTTGGACTATCAATTAGAAAACACACACCCTCAAGTACAATCCTGAATCACTTAGTTATTGAATTTGTTATGAAAGATTCATTTTATTGACCTGCAAAAAAAATATTTCAATGAATACAGTATATAATATTATGAATAATAAACAAACGGGCAGATGGTTTTAAGGTTAGATAGCTTTTTTACTTTTTTTATATTTTGAAATCTTGCTAACTCGACATAGATATCTATTTTGCGAGGTTTCAGGAGGGGCCATCCCTACAAAACATGATGGTTTAATCATTCAAAGCCAACCCTTATATATGCACAAAACAAAATTTTCACCTATATCTTTTAACTGTTATTTTTTCTATTTTTAGTTTGATTTTTTATTACGTCCCAGAAAGATTTAATGCAAAGCCACAAAGGTCATGCCTAAATGAAGAAATATCAAAAACCTTTGACTTTTGAGCTATTCTTAGTTCATAGAGGAAAAGTTAAGCATCATCTTCTTGTTCAATCCAGCAAAAATATAAAGCTATTCATCTTTGGAAATTGATCTATTGATGAATCCCTCCTGTTAGAAATGAATTTAACTTTTTTTAATTTATACGCTATAGATAAATATAGGTTGGAAGAAGAAGTTTAGATAAAAATAGGTTGGAAGAAGAAGTTTAGCTAGCTAGCTGTCTTTATAATATTAAGTTAGCAAGCAACAGCGTGTGTTGTGTTTTTACTTCACTTATGAAGCAGATCAGGAATAAATAAAGTATACCTTTTTACTTCTCTTCTGAAGCAAATTAGGAATAAATAAAGCAAATCTAATGTTAATAAAACTCAAACAACAAGAATTATTCAAAGGATAAAATTTTAACAACAAAAATTTAAGAAAATAGAGAATATACAAATATAGCGAAATTCAAGTAAAACCTATACAAACATGCGAATGCAAAATAAAAACATACAAAAAAAAAATAAAAAGTTACGCATACGCATTACGCACGTTAAAATGACCTTTTCGTCAGATTTCTGGTAGAAATATTTTTTTTGAGTTACAATTTTAACGTTAGAATAATAACAGCTATGTCAGAATAGTACCTTGTGGTGAGGCAAGTAACATTTTCGTCCGAATCTATATCTATCTATCTAGCGACAATAGTTGAACATTTGCTATGACTATCTTTTTTCATCTTTCTCTATCCTCCATTTCACAAGCAAGATTTTCCCGCGATATTCCTGTGTCTTGTTCAAGTTTTTCAATATATGTAAGTTGCTGTCCATCCATACTTCTTTTCTATGTTTTGGTTCCCATAGGATCAGTTCATGTACGATATCTTTCTTGTTTCTATGGCAGTGCCTGCTTATTCTAAGAAGTCTTACCTTTAATATAGTTGTGATGCTAGGTAGTTTTTCGTACAGGGCTTTGTTTGGAATCTTATCCTGCCACGTGACGCCTTTAATTACCCTGAGCATTTTTGTATATGCGCCGTCTAGCTTCTTGCTTGCTGCCTTGTCAAGGTCCATATTGCTGATCCATATAGGAGAATTGTTTCCACTGCAGCTCTAAAAAACTTTATCTTCATTTCTTCCTTCAATCCCGATCTCCAAATTTTATCTAGTTTTGATAGTGCTGAGCAGGCCATTCCAATTCTGTTATTTGTATCCTTTGAGCAGGTATTTACCCAAGAGATGGCACTAACGTGTATCCTTGTAGTACTCCTGCTAGTATTTCAAAAAACTCGGTGTCGCTGTCCGGAGATATTACTTGGGTTGTTATTAGCATGTTAATAGCGGTGGCTATTTTGGGAGTATCTCTATTAGCTTCCATACTTCCGCTGGTATCCCATCTAGATCTGTCGCTTTGTTGTCTTGCGTTGTTTCAATAGTATCCTGCAGCTCTGACTTTGTGAAATCGTTGGTGTCTATTGGTAGGGTATCGAAAAGTTTCTTGATTTCTTGATTGGTTTGTCATCTATTATCGGTGGTTATCCTAGCAGATTTTGGAAATGATCCATCCACAACTTGATTCGCTATTCTGAGTTACTTGCTTTGATCTTGTTTGTTTCCTGCCAGTAATTTCGTTGATGATGTTCTAAGCTAGTCTTGCTTTGCCACGTTGTTTGTATTTTCCAACTCGCTTAATTTTTCTCTAATATACTTTTCTTGCTCGCTTGTGCATGCGCTGTCGAGATCTGCTTTTGCTTTTTCTATGTCCTGCTTGTTGTGGGTTGTGGCATTATTAATATTTTTGAATGCTTGATGTAACGCTACTCCCTTTTCTATGATTTCATTGTTTTCCCATATAACTGTTTTCTTCTCTCTTGGTTTGAGTGTTATATACATCTCCGCTGCTTCCTGATGTGCCTGCATGACATTATTATATATTGTTTCAGCTGTAGTGTTTTCGTTTTTCCCAAGTAAGGCAATTCTGTTCCTGACCTCTATACTATATCCTGATTGAACATAAATGTCACTTCGTAGTTGTAGAGTGTTCTCTTAGCCTTTTACACTATATATATATATATATACAAATAGGTAGCTAGATAGATAGATAGACAGAAAGACGGAGGGATAGATAGGTAGATAGATAAATAGATATGTTCTCCAACAAAAATATTTACAATTTCAATAACTCTTTAATTATAAATTCAACTACAAAATATAATACAGATAATGGTTCTAGGAGGAAGTCACTCATAAAGCCAATAGCTGATCAAAAAGAGCGACTCCCGAATCTGAATATAAAATTATATGTCAAAACATACAAGAGATAGATCAAATTTTTATAAAAAATGGAATTCAACTTCACAAAAATGGTTAAACAACTTTTAATTTCAAACCTAATCTGGATATGCGCATCAGAACTTTTAATGAAAAATCCGGAAATAATTTTAGGCGAATCCTTTTTTAAAGAATTGAAGATAAACACTATGTTGGAAAGTTTTGACTTTTAAGGAGCAAATAAATTCTATGCTCGGGTCGCTTATTTTAAATTTACTTATTGCTTAATCATTTCATTATATTGTAGTAATTTAACTCCGAGAAATTATAAATACTGGGTTGGCATTCCGAGACATTATAAATACTGGGTTGACATTCCGAGACATTATAACTACTGGGTTGGCATTCCGGCAGGATCTATTTTGCCCATGTTGAGGAAAAAATTTTTAGCCTAGAGTGGTAATCTTCCTAGAGTTGGTGTCTTGATAAAAACACCGGTTGCAAAATCATAATTGTCTTCAGGGGTTGGTAGAGTATACCGCTCGGTCTTGGATCCCTTCTTTGCTTATTAGCGTAGATAAAATGCTGCCTGGATTGGCATACCTGCTCTAGAATGACGATTACCGGTCTTCCTACTGTATTTGATTGTCTGGTGAGTATAGAATGCAAATGTGTGTTTATTGCTTGTTAGTTGTCTCTGTAGCGGGTACCGAGATAATAGTTTTCTGATTGCCACTTTCTCGATAGATAGGGGCGCGAATTCATTACTAGCAACTTTTCTGAATTTTTGTACAAGTTATTCAAATAAAGCAGGAGGACTTCTTTTAAACTCAATATTATATTATGATCATTAAAAAAAAAGAAAAATAATGTTAAAATCTCTGTTATTTACGATGCGTTTTAAGTTATAATTGAAGTGTATGACGATTCATTTTTTTTTCTTCGTTGCGCATTTATTTCTATTTTTTACCGTTGTAAAACTTTTTTTATTTTTACTAACGAACAACAAAAATAATAATAATAATTTCATAGAACTCTCTTACTTCTTTTAATCAGCACCTCAAATAAGGTTTCTATGAAAGGATAATCGGCATTTTCGCCGAAATCTATCTTCTAGGTTTCCTTTCCGATTCGTGCATAACAGTCTCAGCTGATTTTTGATTTTGCTCTGTATTAACGTGGGGAACCAACAAATTGGCGAACCGATATTTCCAGATGGGCCCATGTGGCGGGTCTTGGAGTACTTAGAACGCCCATTTGCGTCTACGAAATTCGCTCAATCAAACAACCCGACCAATTTGAGCTAGCGTCGCATTACGCAATGACTTTTGCTCAGAAACTCAAAACAGAGATAACATGGAAATAAATTTCCGCCAGAGGTGGGAGTCGAACTCGTAACCTTTCGCTCGGGAGTCAAACGTCCTACCATTGTGCCAACTCCACTCTGAAACTAGGCTGGGAAACATTACAGAAACCCGTATTTGTTACTCATCATTTATAGTCGCGCAATCTGTTTATGATCATCAGTATGGTTTTCGTTCTGGTATATCCACTGTAATCTGTGAGCATGTCTATAAACCTTATGAGGCTTGTGGTGAATCCAGGGCGATTGCACTTGACATCTGTAAGGCCTTCTGGAATTCTCCATAAGATGATGCCATATGGTATCTCTTGAATAAGTCTTTTTTCTGGCAAAGAAATCAAGGTAGCCCTTGACGGCCACTCTTCGAACTATTACTCTGTAAATTCTGGTGCCCCTTAAGGCTATGCTATGGGACCTAATCTTCTTCTAATTTTCATTAGTGATTTGCCTGGTGATACTTTTTGTAAGCTTGCTGCATATGCAGACGATCCTAATTTATACTCATTCTTTGATAAGACAAACAATGTTTGTGATAAGTATGAAATGGCAGGTGATTTGGAAAATGATCTTCGCACTGTTGCTGAGTGGGGTGAGAAATCATTAGTATCATTCAATGAGGAAACATTTTTCCATAAACTGCTTTAGGGAAACTTTATTTTCAACTGTGCTGATGAAATGGTACTGAACTCACTGAATCAACTGAATTTATTCTCAAATAACTTTTCTTGAAATTCTTACATTGAACCCATTGCAAAATCTGCTGTCATGATGTTGGATCTCTATCCCAGGTGTGGCACTTTCTTCTGCTAAAGGGCATTCTTTATATCTATAAGGCTACCATTTGACCATGTAGTGAATATCGCTGCTATCTTTGGACGGGAGTCTCTGCTTTATGTCTACCTCTTCTTGACCGAATTCAGAAACGTATACTCAACCTTGTTGTTCCTGCTCTTGGCTCGTATCTTCAGCCACTTTCCCAACGCAGAAATGTAGCGTCATTGCTCTATAAGTATTTTTATATTTGCAGTTCTGATGGTTCGATATTTGCACCTTCACTTAGGACTTTCTCAAAGTCTACAAAGTTTTTTTTTGCTACACATCCTTTAACAGTACAGATTCTTAAAGCCCTCAAATACTAAGCAATATCTTTTTCATTTTGTGTAAGACCTGCTTTATCTATATCTCTTGTTTTAGCTTTCACGCCTAGTAGTGGCTTTTAGTTTTACAGAAAACGACTGATTTAAGTAAAAAAAAAATATATATTATATACTTATTGCATTTGAAAAAAAAATGTAGTATTCATTTGAATTTTAATTCAGTTCTTTCCATAGCAAAACTTTTAAAATTTTTATTCATATAATGTGCAGCATCATTTGCATACTGTATGACACTACAGGAAGCATTGAAAGCGTCTTGTAAAAGTAATCAAACAGAATTGAACGAATGCCTCAATAAAATGTTGACTACAGAAACAAAGTTTTTAAGCTTGAAGAATATATTGAGTGAAGTGAGTGACCAGATATCTAAGATATCTGACGAGATTGTCAGTATAATAGTTATATAGAGTTATAATAGAGTGTTAAGAGTGAAGTGAAAGAGAGTAGAAAGTTTTCGGATAATATGTATCTGAGTTTGGCTGAGCTGAGTATTAGGACGTTTAGATTAAACGTTTGAATTTAAAGATAGTACTAAAAGTAATTTCTCTGCGTCAAATAGTTATAAATTACCAAAATTAGAGCTTCCGAAATTTTCTGGAAATATTATTGAGTGACAGGGTTTCTGGGACCAGTTTAGAATGTTGACAGATGTGAATGAGAGTTTGAGTGGGATAGATACATTCAACTACTTAAAGAAATACTTCGAAGGATCAGCATCAGCTATCTTCAGTGGATTAACGTTGAGTGCTGAAAACTACATGGAAGCAGTAAATTTTCTGCATTAGTGCTCACATGGAGTCACTGTTGCAGCTGAGAAAAGTGAGATCGATGGAAGTTTATTGATATCACTTTTAAGTGAGAGATTACCAGAAGATTTGCACGTCATAATATGAAGTGATATCGAGTGATGTATTGTGTTTAGATAAGTTGTTAGATTATTTTCATGAAGAACTTGCTGCTAAAGAGAGGTGTGTGCTGTATATTATGGGTCCTACAAGACAGCCACACAGAGAGATTTATAGACAGAACAGTAGTAATGGTGGTTTTGTTTACAAGATGGCAACTCTGTTAAGTGTAGGAATTTAACAAATAGAGATCTCGAAAAGATATTTTAAAACGTTATGCAAAATACTATGTGTCTTTGATTTCTGGTCACAGAGTTAGAGATTGCAAGTTAAACTACAAACGTCACAAGTGTCAAGGTCGAGGCAACATTTCAATATATGAGGAGATTAACAGTGAGTTTCGGAGTAACAGTGAGTCCAAGAGTAATAGTGAAAATGCCGAAACTACATTGATCAATGCCTTTGCTAGTGTAAATAGCAGTACTTTACTGCATGACAGATCTTTTGTGGGAGAAGGAGGAGGTTTGAAGTCACGATAGTTGTTCGAAAGTGATAGTCAGCGTAGTTATGTGAATGAAAATATTTGCAAGAGTCTTCAGCTTGTTCCTATCCTAATCGAGAAAATCATTGTTAAAAAATTTGGTTAGTGTGAAAACGTATTGACGAATTTGAGTGTTGAGCAGCTCCAAGTGAGACATGCTCACCAATCCAACTCTGTGTTCATCGAGGTTTTCGTTTTTCTAAAAATCTGTAGTCCAATCACACGAACGAACTTACCATTAGCTAAAGAGAGATATGATCATTTATGGTATTTAGAGTTGGCAGAGCGTTGTGATCTATCATTGAGCCTGAATGTAGGAGTTCTTATATATGTTGACTACTATTATTGTTTTTAAAGGAAATTAATAAATATTCAGGAGAGGTATATTCCCTTCCGCACAGACCTGTTGTGAGAACGGTTAAAGAGACAACTAAGATATATGCGGTCTTTGATGCATCGTGTTCTATGAATGTGCCTTCTCTTAATGATTGTACCCTGATCCAAATCTTTTATTGAAGATCTTTGATATACTTCTTCGCTTTCACTTTAATAGTATTGATCTTTTAGCAGATATAAAATAAACTTTCCCTAATGTCGAGGTTAATGAAGAGCATGAGGATTACTTGAGATTTCTCTGGTTTGATAATCCGATAGGAGAGGAGGCTAAGATAGTCTTGCTTCGGTTTTTTGCGTGTTGTGTTTGGAGTTACTAGTAGTCTTTTTTTCTTGAATACTACTAAAATTAGATACCATTTAGAGGTAAGTATTGTTCATCTGAAAGTCAATTTACTGAACGTTTTTTGAGAGGCTTTGTACGTCGATGATAGTTCATCAAGATGGGAGACTGTTGAAAATGGAAAGTTTTTCTTTGAAAAGGTTAATACTATTCTTTCTAAAGGTGGATTTTCATTGAGAAAAGAGTTTTCTAATAATCCTGAGTTATGTAAATATGTCACAACAGAGTGTGAAATGAACGTTTGTTAGGGTAACCCCACCGGCATAACCCTTGATTAATTTTATGCATTTTTTCTTTTTATACGTTAATAATGATAACATCACACCTAATTTACTTTGGAAAGACGTTCTACATCTCGAACAGAATTATTGTAATGTTTGCACTTAACCTTATCCACTCTATCAATAATTTACCAAGTTGACTGGTGCGAAGAGAAACAACCTCTGTGGCTGATGTACGTA
>JAUZNK010090570.1:12977-29002 GCA_035046665.1 Euphysa ruthae | reverse complement strand
CCCCCGTTTTGAAAAAAAAAAATCACTAAATTAACACGAGCTCTTTTTTGAGAACACCAAATGCAAAAAAATAAGAAGCATTATGTTACCTTACCAGAAAGTTATTTCTGCACCTTTTACGAAGCTGTAAAAATTAAAATTACTTATTTTTAAGATTTAAAATTTAAAAAACAGCTCTATGACATTTAGTTTAAAAATTAAACTAGACTCGAGGTCCGGTAATCCGGCTCGTCACTTATAAAGAAATTAACTGAACCCCCTGATTTGCGCAAAAACTGTTCCCATTTGAAAATATTGTAGTTTTTATGGCTCGTAACATTATTAGGTAGTGAGTTCCAAATCGAGCTATTTTTCCGTGACAGACAATTTTTTCCCATATTTGTTCTGCGCAAGGGAGCATACAATTTCAAATTAATGTTAATAATTACTATTTGGCAATGGAAAGGGGTGTCAAATAGTTTGAATATTTCAGAAATTTTATTAAATTTAGAGTTGAAATTTGAAAGAATTAGCAGCTATGCGTTGAATAACTCTCATATCATTTATTTTAGTGAAAAAAGTTAACCTCCTTGCATAATTTTGCAAGCCCAGTTAGCTAGCTGGGGAATTTTTACTACTAATTTTTTCGAGTGCTTGGACTGCATGTATTATACTGTGTCGGCCCCAAGAGTTATAAACCATTGAATGTAAAACGTGCAATGTAATTACTTAAGAGACTTTAAATTCTGACATTTTTGTTCAAAATTTCCAGCAATTAGAGTATGATATAATTTGCCCTTTTTCAGAAAAAAATAAAAATCAAATTCCTTTAGCTAGTAGGGTTCTTACTTTTGCGGCCTCCACTAACTAATACTTAGACAGGGTTACTAGAACAGGATGTGGCTTTAGATTAACGTCCGTTTCCAATAATGACTTGTCTGTGCTTCCCTCTTAAACAAACCATGATTTATCTTATTAGTTAAATAATATATCAGTGTATTTTATCTTGGAACGTAGATACTTCCTAACAACTTCAAAGGATATACAGTACTGTCTCACCCTAAAAATCTATTCTCACTGTCGCTATTTATCCACCTTATTGATTCATTAGACTTATAAAGTCTTATTATGATGGTAATATATTTTACCTAGTTGCTGGCAATGTGTGCCACACTATACACTGACACATTTTTTGTGGCATAGTCTTATGACATTCACTTTCAACCGCGGGCATCTATTAACTGCCTTCATCGTTTAGTATAACCTGGCTTGACGTGTATCTAAATCTAAATAAATTTTAAAACCTATATTTTAATACTTAAAAATTACATTTTGACACTTAACACATATATTTTAATACTTAGATGTTATGTTTTGACGCTTTAAATAGTTAGTTTAACACTTAAAACTTTTATCTAAAAACTTAAAACTGATGTTTTAACGCTTAACGTTATGATTTGACACATTTTAACACATAAATCTTACAATTTAACACTTAAAACTTATATTATAACACTTAAACCTTATGTTTTGACACTTAAAACTTGTGTTTAAAACTTGAAACTTATATTTTAACACTAAAATCTCATTTTTCAAACAGGTGCAACTTCTATTCTAAAGCTTAAAATTATATTTTGACAATTATAATTTATGTCTTAACACTTAAAACTTTTACTTTAACATCTAAAACTTATCTGGTGACACTTAAAGTTTATATTTTAACACTTAAAACTTGTATTTTAACGCTTAAAAATCATACTTCAAAACTTAAAACTGATATTTTGACACTTAAAACTTATATTGTAACACCTAAAACCTATTTTTTAACACTTAAAAATTGTTTTTAAATACATAACACTTATATCATAACACACATGCATTGCATTTTAAAAATTAATCTTTTGTTTTAACACATCAATTCTATGCTCTGACAAATAAAATAAAAAAACGTTTTTTTTTATCGCTGAAAACTTTAATTCTGACTCTTAATACCTAAAAATTTAACATTATAAACTTATTTTTTTTTAAGACATAAAACTTTTATTTTATTTAAAAAAATATTTTCTAACAACCCTGAAATTTAACTCTTAACATTTACGTTTTAATCCTTTTATTTTAACACTTGTAACTTATGTTAACACTTGTAACTCACATATTTCAACTTAAAGCTTACCATTTAATACCTGACACTTTACACCAGAACTTTTGTCTCAACTCTCAAGACAAGACATCAATTTTTAAATGTAACATTTTAACAGCTGTAACTTCAGCATTTTTAACTTGTATAACACTTAAAACGTGAATTAAACACTTAAAAATTATGTTTCAAACTTATAATTTATGTTTTGACACTTAAAACCTCTATTTTAACGCTTAAAATTATATTTTATTACTTAGAACTTATATTTTACCACCTATATATATTTAAAAACTGAAATGATATATTTTAACAACTTAAAACAACTTAAGGCTTAAAACTGATACTTTAAAATTAAAAGATTATTATTGAACAAAAAATTTAAATTTTAACAATTAAAACCTCTATTTAAACGGTTAAAATTATCTTTTTTTTAATCAGAACATATCTTAACACGTCAAGCCTATAATTTTAACACTTAAAACTTATATATTAACATTTAAACTTACGCTTTGACACTGAAAATATATATTTTAAGAATTTATTTAAATTTTAACACTTAAAAAAATTTTAAAACTTACACCTTGTAATTTCAAAAATATTTGTGTTTGTCAACTCAGGCATCCTGATGATAGAAGCAGCATGACTCCTGAAACGTCGCTCAATAAAATTTTATAACTCATGACATGCGTTTTATCTCTTAATTACACCTTGTACTTTAACACTTTAACACTTAATTCTAACGCTTAAAATTTATATTTAACACTTAAAACTTTTGTTTTGACGCTTAAAATTAATAATTTAAGACTTGACGTTTAATTTACCGGATGAAAATTATAATCTGACACATAAAACCTAGAGTTTAACACTCAAAACTTATTTTTTGACGATTAAAATTCATAGCATTTTAACTCAATTTTAACACTTACTAATTTTATTTTTACATGTAAGACCTATGCCTAAATAAGTACTTTAACGCTGTATTTTAACACATAAAGCTTATATTTTAACAGGTAACACTTACATTTATTATACACATAAAACTTATATTTTAACCCTTAAAACAGTTGTTTTAACGCTTAGAACTTATATTATATCATTTAAAACAATTGTTTTGACACTTAAAAACTATATTTAAGACTTAACTATTATTCCATCATTTAAAAGTTATATTTTAATACACAAAAACAGAGATTTAATACTTATCACCTGTATTCTAACGCTTAAATCTAATTATTTAACGTTTGAAATTTATATTTTAACAATGAAATAAGACATTTTAACTTTTAAAACATACATTTATATTTAAACTTTTAAAATATTTTAATACTTAAAACTTATGTTTTGACAGTTTAATTAAAAAATTTTTTAACTATTAACACTTAGATTTTAACTAATAAAATTTAAACCTAAAGAATTCTATGATTTAACCTCAATATCTGGTACTTTACCACTTAACACTTATATATTAACACGTAAAAGTAATGCTTTGACACATAAAACGCTTACAGTAGCAAAACCATTTGTTAAGTCCAATTCTTGTTATTATTGTTTCCACGATGAATCTAATACATGTACCAAGAGTAACCATTACACTTAATCTTTATCTGAAGCTATCTATCGACACCGATTTAACAATCTTGTAACAACGAAATATTTACCACTGCGATTTTTCTTAATTTTAGCTGGAGACATCGAAACATGCCCTGACCCCAAAGCTTACTGTATTAGTTGTAACAAATGTTATCTCAGAAACTCTGACCAATTCCTCTGTAACTGCTGTTCAAGAATGTTTCATTTGCCTAGATGACAGTAGTAAATGTTCTTTGTGTCTAAGTCGTACAGACTTATCAACAACTCAACAATTCAACAAATCATATGAGAGCTTAAAACAATGTGCAAGCTACCAGGTTTAAAAATCATCCATTAAAATATCCGTGGTTTACTTGGTAAAGAAGAGCTTTTAGAGAACATATTACATAATTGCAATAACATCAACATATTTGGATTGACTGAGATATTCCTCAACTGTGATATATCATTATCTGTAGTTGAAGTTCCTGGTTACTCGTTTATCAGCAAAATAAAAAAATCAGGATTCTGTGGTGGCGTTAGAACGTACATTATAGACGTCTTTTACAAGACGCCCTGATCTTGACCGTGACAATATTGAATCAGTTTAAATAGTTTCCAATCCCAGTTCTTTGTCATCCATTGCCTGCGTTATGTATATACCCCCCTTGACTCGTCATTCCATTTACCATCAGACTATGACGCATCTCTCAACAAATTTCTAACCAAACAGGATAACGAACATAATAAAGTTATTCTAATTAGTGACCTGAATTGTAATTAATTAAAATCATACAATCATACTTCAATAAAATTTTTGTTTAACACATTGAGAATGAGAATGTTATGTTTAAGGTGGGGAACCAACAAATTGTCGAGACAATATTTCCAGATGGCCTCACGTGGCGGGTCTTGGAGTACTTAGAACGCCCATTTGCCTCTACGAAATTCGCTCAACCAAACAACCTGACCAATTTGAGCTAGCGTTGCATTACGCAATGAGTTTTGCTCAGAAACTCAGAGATAACATGGAAATAAATTTCCGCCAGAGATGGGAGTCGACCTCGTAACCTTTCGCTCCGGAGTCAAACGTCCTACCATTGTGCCCACTCCGCTTTTGGCTGTTAAAAATTTGGCTGTTAAAAAAGCAACTCGTATTACCAACACCTCGGAAACACTTATCGATGTCATCCAATTAACAAAACTAGATGACATAATCGCTACAACAGTTTTTCCTGCTGATCTCAGTGATCACGATATCATTGTTTGCACAAGAAAACAAAAAATCATCAAACATGTAGCAAGAATAACCAAATGCAGAAACTTTCCAAAGCACAGCAAAAACATCGTAAATAATGATCTTCTGAATCATAGTTGGGACAGAATACACACTATGCATTCTGTATATGAAGCTTGGGTATATTTGAAATACATTTTCTTTACCACTTTGAGCAAACAGGCACCTATCTTTCCGAAAAGAGTTAAAGGCAAGCCTTGTCCATAGCGTTACGAACCTGTTAAACAAGAAATAGTATCTCGTGATCAACTCTTGCATAGAGCTAGAAAAACAAAAAATAACTCCACTAGCATGCATAAAAACTTAAGAGAAACTTTATTAGCAACGAAATCAAGAGAGCAAAAGTAAATATTACAATAACTTACTGTTTGAAAATGAATCTGACAAATTTGGAAGATAGTCAAGGAAGTTTTCCGTTAAAAAACTAAATTTTGCTTCTCAAACAAGTTTAAGCATCAATGGAAAAACTAATAGATTAAGCTATCAAATAGTTTCTGTGATTTCTTTAGTAATGTTGCAGCGATCTTGAAAAAGAGAGCTTTCCCACCAATAAACTGTACACGATGCAGCAAACCAACTGACACTTATCCATTTCCTTCACCGTCAAAATGATTTACTTTCCAACCAATTGATTCAGTTGGAGTTTTAATTTTTCTGAAAAAAATTAAAGCAAACAAGTCGATGGGAACTGATAATTTTCCATCGAGATTCATAAAGTATGTAGCATTTTTTATTTCGAACCCTTTAACTCACGTTTTAAATCTCTCTCTGTCATACGGAAAAATACCACAAGACTTAAAGTATGCTAAAGATACTCCAGTCCATATATCTGGAAAGAAGAAAGTCTTTGACAATTACCGTTCCATCAGTGTTTTAACATCATTACCTAAAGTACTAGAACGGTGTGCAAATTCTCAACTTGTAGCACATCTTAAAAAAGATAAACTTATACCGTGCTATCAGTTCGGTTTCCGGTACCAACTTTCAACTGAAACTGCAGGTATACTATGTTCTTAGACGACGTTAAAAAAGTTGTAAACTCTGGAAAATACACAGGTACAATATGTATCGATTTTATAACGCATTTGACACCATTGGTCATGCATCCATATTAAACAATCTCCCAAAATTCGGAATTTCCGGAAACGCAATGGACTGGTTATCCAACTACATTTTTTTTTTTTGGATAACATGATCCCTTAACCTAATTACATTACATGTGGAATACAACAAGGTTCAATCCTTGGGCCTTTGTTGTCCCAAATTCATTCCAACGAATCAACAAACTTTTTCTCTCACAAGGTCATTGAGTATGCTGAAGAAACATTGTTGTACATTTCACATGAAGACATGACAGTTGAAAAACTTATCAATGTTGACTTAAGCAACATATTAAATTGGCTCAAAGAGAACAAACTTGTCATAAACTCGAAGAAGGGCAAAATTGAACTTATGGTGATCGGCACTAATACAAAATTTAAAAAATTGAAAAATAACTCAATAAAAGTTGAATAACAGGGATATTTGTTAAACATGGCAACTTCTTGCGTTTACCTTGATTTACATGCAAATAAAAACCTAGAAATGTCTAATCACTTGTCGAGGTTCATTAAAAATGCCTCCATTTGTGTAAATCTTCCCCATCGGATCTGTTTCATTTCAAACAAAAAAGTTCTTTGTATATACCGAGCGATGATTTTACCAATTCCTTACGTACTGCCCTCTGATTACTACAGCGTATCTTAAAAACACCAACTAGGACCGTATTACCCGTTGTGAAAAAAGAGCATCAAGCATAGTTTAAGCTGACCTGGTACCAAAACCATCAACGATTCATCACAACCGAATATGTCAATTTGTAAATAATATCACGAGCGATGTGAAAACTTAATTGCTTTAAATTTTCATCTTCAAATATCAAAACACGAAATTATGGAAATACTGAAAATAAAACTTAAGACTGCACGAAAAGATTTCTGTTTCTGCGAGGAGCCATTTTGAATAAGCTTTCCTTAAAAATACCATTCGCTGTGAGTACACACACGTTTAAAGAATTATTTAAAGATAATCAATAGCTTTATCTTAATTTAAATTCATTTTACTTTACAGTTTATCATCATCACGTTTAAAAATTAAGTTGTTTAATTACTTCTCTAATTGATCACTGCCCTATTAGTGCATTAGTTCCTTCCAAACAGTACTTCACTATATATATATATATATATATATATATAACATAAATGTTCCGGAATGCTGATCAGTGATTGGCTTAAAATGGCTTCTCAAGTGCCAGTGACGCTCTTTTCTTGTTGCTTCCACTATTGACTTGGCTTCTTTTTCCATCAAAGTTTTGTTTGCTTTGGCTTAATGACTGTGACATAAAAGGTCGAAAATCTGTATTCAAAGTGGTTGTTATTGCTACATCTGCCGCATCACATTCTACTACAAACTGAAGATTTTCATCAACTGAACAAAGAAATGTAGTGTAAAGTTCTTCTTTTAGTAATAATAATGATAAATTATTTTCCAAAAACAAATTCATACAACGAAAATGAATTTTATATTTAAATTATACAACTATTTTACAAAAAAGCGTTAAATATTAAAAAAATAACGGATTGAATAGGATGGAGTCACTCTAATGGAAAAACTAGCCGAAGGAGTGACACCAGTAATGAAAATGCAGCAAGAGCTTCTTTGGTAAGCTGAAACATACCAACCAGAAAATATCATCGTCATTGACAAATTTACAAACAGAATTTCTTGGTTATTACTGTGTAAACACTACGGTATCCTTAACAGTTAATGCTTACGCAATTAGGAATTTAAAAAAATTTATGCAGTGATGCTATTCTCGGGCATCAATAAAGTCGTTTTTGCATTAGGTGGAAAGAAATTTGCTCTGGCTACTTCTTCCAGGAGCACCACTTCATTTGTTCTCTAGTATTCCAGAAAATTTTCAGTCAGTTGCAATTAAATCTCAACGATTTAACAATGATAATCAAGATTTTATTAATACTGAAGTGTCTCACCTACTCATAAATAGCATCATCGTGCCGTGCCACTCACCTTGAGTTGTAGTGCATTTTCAACGTTTGATCTTAAAAGTGTCAATCGTTAAGCTCCAAAAGTCGACAACGGAAAACATTTTACTGCATTTGAAGCAAACGGTCGATCATATCAGTTTTTTAGACAAATGGCGTTTCTATATTTCAACGTTCAATCGACTGTTTTCTAGAAAAATAAGACAACTTTACCATTGGTGAACATGACCAAGAACACCATGATGAAAATTTCCCTATGTTCCAGCTTTCTGCTCAATGAAGGGGCTGACACTCAATGAATCTTAGTCGATTATATTGGTTATTTAACCTTTGTTTATGTTATTTCAAATATCTATTTTTATTAACACCTAGGATTTTGCCATGAACTATTAAATGGTGTCACGCCCAGTTTATCTGAATGAGTGGGTCCATAAAATTCAATCTGTCTTTTTTTTTTAAAATAAATTTTTGTAATATTAATAGCTTTTTATAAAATAATTGTATAATGGTAAATATAATTTTTTTTTGTAAGATTTTTTTGGAAAATAAATTATTATTTTTATTGTTTATTAGTTTGATAAAAATTCTTTGTTACAATGTTAGTAAAAATAGGATTTAGTCAGACCGTTTAAAACTGCTTGATGATCAACCACCTCCATTAGGAATCCAGTCGCTTCATCGTTCTCTTGGCATGTTCTCCTACTACTATTTTAACTGTATACCGTGTTTTGCAGACAAGATCGGATCCATTATCAACAGAAAATAAGTTTTGAGTTGCCACAAGTACTTCTAAGCCATATAATCAAGCTGGTAATGGACAGAAAGAAAGGTTGAATGGCAAAGCATAAGATTAGTTCTTCATAGTAACAATCTTGATGTGAGGAATTTGCTATACCTTCAACGTTCCAGTTGATTTGCTTACTTTTTTCATTTGCAACAAATAGTACACCACACCATAGCATTTCTTTAACTTCACTCACCATTCCTCATGTACAACTTCTTTTCCTTCTCGGATGAAGCCAGATCTAGTGTTTCTGCATTGTATTGTTCAATTGAGCAAAAATGATAGCTTAGTAGATAAAGTGGAATTAGTGGATATAAATCCAATATACGCTAGTATCTGTTACTCTGGTGGAAGAAAATCATGAGGCTTAAAAACAAGATTTAGTACATTGTCCAGAAAACACATCGGTTCAACAACATCAACAGGCAACAACTCATCCACCTTTGAAGGCTAACACTTACACCAACAACCGCTAACTATTCAAGTAAAAATACAGTTCAGCCCAAAGTTCAACTCAAAGCAGTTCCTACCGAAAACGCAGCATCAGACTTACGTCACTTAGCAAGAGACTCACTTATAATTTAGTAATTTTGTGTTAGAGACATTAAAAGCATTTAAAAACATAATTAACCTGGGAATGCTATATTCTCTTCAATGAGGAGAGGTGAATGTTATAATTGTGTATTTTTATTTTATGTATTTCTAGGAGATGGTGGAATTGTATCAATATCTGCATGACTAGATGCTGTTATTTAAACACGATGCTTCTGAAGACAAAGAGCACCCATGCTATTAGAGTAGCTTATGATAGATTTATCCTTTATCGAATTAGAATTTAGTTTTCACAATCGTAATGCCTGAATCACTGGGGCACAAATTAATTTATTTCAAGTTTATTTGCAAAATAATTAGTGAGGTTTTTGTTTGTTTGTATCGTATAATAGAAAGATGCTTCTTTTAGTGAGACATGTGCTACAATCTTTTATCTCAACAACTTATTCCTTTTCCATTACCTTTCAGAATGAGAGTACCATTGAGAGTGTATGGCTTGGTTTTTTTTATCTTTGTACAGGTCATATTTCCCCTGATGTGAATAACCATGAAATCTTCAATTTGTACAAATAAAAATAAAAAGATTTAACTTAACATACGTATAATTTTCTAGGCTTTTTACAGATAAATAGTTTGGTGTCAGAGGGATCGATCTAGATAAAAGTTTATTATTGGTTGCAACAGCAAGTTGTAAGTTAAGAACTTTCAGGAAATATAACTTTAGTTATATAATTTAAAGGACTTCTTTGTCTTCCAATAGGTGTCACTCCTTTGTTTAGCCATCGCTGTTGAGTGACTCCGACCTTTCAATTACATATCTAAATTTCATATAATATTTATTTTTTGTAATATGATGCATATATATTCATGTTTATTTAAAATTGATATGTAGTTAATTTTGTGATGGTCACTGGTAAATAAATCATTGTTTGGTTGTTTGGTTGCTTGCTTACCGGCTTAATTGCTTGCTTGCTTGCTTGCAAGCTTGTTTATTGACCCTAACACAAACAAATATACATAAATTACAAAATAAGATAATAGACAACAAAAAATAGCAACAAAGATAAAAGTTAAGATAAAAAGCCAATGGGGGCAAGGATAGGATGGATAGGCACAAAATTTGTTTGTCAAAACAGTATTTCCATTGTGGTCTCGTTATACATTGCAACATAGAGATTGATTCAGCCGAGGCATAGTAAAAAAAATAGAAGTACAAAGGAAGTGTTTTTTTTTACAGAATTATAGTATATATTTATTAGGTCCGTGAGCTAACAGATATTTCCTTGATCTTATGTTTAAAAAAGTTATATTTGTGATTGATATTATTTCATGAGAAAGCTTGTTCCATATAAAGGGAGCTTTTGATGACAGACAATTTTTCCCATGGTAGATCTTCTCAAGTGTGTATCTAGCTTTAGATGTCTGTTGCGTAGATGGACTCTTCCATTTTCAGAAATTTTAAAGATATCAGACATGTAGTTTAAGTGGCTGTAGTAGCAGAGAGTAAAACTTGCGCATCAAGATTTGGCGTGCTAAAATTATCGAATATCAGTATAAGAATTAGAATTAGAAATTTTGATTCAAAAAGCTCAAAAAAGGTATTCCCAGTCTTTAAAAATTTGGATGAATCAGTTTGTTCCCTATAATACATAATAACATGTTTACAACCTTCATGGCGAACTTTCCATTTCTAAATACACAGCATATCATACTCAAATAAAAGCACACCCTTTTGTTCGTTTGATAGATGACTTTTAAATATATGATTGCGATATTAATGTTGTTATCACCGTCGCCTTGGTTTAGACTTGCGCAATTTTCACCTCTAAAAAAACACTTAGTGTGATTAGAAATTGCACGCATTTTGGGGATTTTGTCAAGGGAGTATATAATTCTCTAAAACACCTGTGTAGCTTAATTTGTGCACATTTATAAATTATACTCAAATAAAAGCACAACCTTTTGTTCGTTTGATAGATGACTTTTGAATATATGATTGCAATATTAATGTTATTACTACCGTCGCCTTGGTTTAGACTTGCGCAATTTTCACCCCGAAGAAAACACTTGGTGTGGTTAGAAATTGCACACATTTTTGGGATTGTGTCAAGGGAGTAGTATATCATAATCTAAAACACCTTTGTGCACATTTATGAATCTATTTTATTTGAGAATTATAGCTAACTGAAAAAAGTTTTATAAAAATAAAAAGCTCAATTTTAAATCAGTAATAGTTGATATAAGAAGATAAAACAACCTAAAACAGAAAATCGAAGATTTGAATGGTATAAAAAAAAATTTAAAAAGAAAATGGATTGAGCAAGGCATGTTAAACGCATTGACACAAGTAGAATCTGGAGTATCTATTCGAGAAACAACAAGAATAAATGGTATGGCACAAGGGACCATTCGCAACTGAATAAAAATGAAAAATGACGGGAAAACTTTAGTTGGCTCTGGAAGAAAATTACCTGTGAATCCTGATTCTGATTCTGAATCCTGGTTCTGAACCCTGATTCTGAATCCTGATTCTGAGGTGAATGTGATTAAATTGCTCTTTTTATTTTGATAAGCAGTTTTTCTATTATTTTTTTACCATGCTTCGGTTGAACCAATTTCTCTATGTTCTTCCTATCCTTGCCACCATTTGTTTTATTTTAGTGTTCTTTATATTAGTGTTCTTTTGTTATTATTTTTTCTGTTGTCTTGTAATTTTCATAGTTAATGTATATTTATTTGTGGCAGAATAAATACTTACTTATTTACCTGTAACAAAAAATCAATAACACAATTATGCGAAAAGAATTTACCTGTAACAAAACAACTATAGGAAATGTGTATTAAAAGTATTACCTGTAACAACAAAATTATAGCACACATATGCTAAAAGAATACTTCAGTGATAAAATAACTATAGGGCAAGTATGCTAAAAGAAATCACCTGTTACAAAACAACTATAGGATAAAAAAACTAAAAGAATTTACCTGTAGCAAAGCAAATGTATGACATATATCCTAAAAGATTTTACATGCAACAAAAAAACTATAAGACAAATATGCTAAAAGAATTCATCAGTCTCAAAAGAACTATAGGATACGGATGCTAAAATAATTTACCTGTAGCAAAACAATTAAAACGTAAGTATGCTAAAAAAATTTATCTGTGAGAAAATATCTATTTGGCAAGTATGCTAAAAGATTTTATCTGTAACAAAACAAATATAGGAGAAGTATGCCAGAAGATATTACTTGAAAGAAAACATCTATACACTAATATGCTAAACGAATTTAACTGCAACTAAACAACTGTAGGACAAATATGTTAAAATAATTTAGCTGTAACAACAAAACTATAGCACAAGTATGCTTAAAAATGTTTCTATAATAAAACAACTATAGGACAAAGACACTAAAAGAGTTTGCATGTAACAATACAACTATAGGACTATTCTAAGACATTTTACCGGTAATAAAACACCTATTGGACAAGTATGCTAAACGAATTTATTTGTATCAAAGCAACTGTAGGATACGTATGCTAAATAATTTATCTGTAACAAAACAATTAGAAGATAGGTATGCTAAAAGAATTTACCTGTGACAAAACATCTATTCGACAAGTATGCCTAAAGTTATTGCCTGTAACAGAACAACTATAGAACAGGTATGATAAAATGATTTACCTATAATAAAAAAAATATAGCAAACTTATGCTAAAAGAATATTTGAATCTGAAGTCTTACTAACTTCATCTGAATTTTCTTTGGACTCTTCATAAAGTGTATAAAATACACTTAATGAAGATGACGATGGTGTGACAAAAAAAATTTAAGGTTGTAACAGCCTCATTTCAAATAATATATTGTAAACCAGCTCATCCATTCATCATTTGTAACAATTCTAAATCAAAATTAAAACGCCATCTGTTTACGAAGCACAAAGATAATTCACGATTATCTCCTCTTATTTCAATGAATGCAGAAGAGCAAGACTTACGCATTATGAAATGTCGCAGACAAGCAATCAAAGAGGATAACATTGATAATTTGTATAATAATAAGTATGGCAATCATAATTTCATGTGAGTACGAACATCAATCGCTGCTGTTGATATTTCTGCCATGTGTTCTGGTTGCGTGGGATTTTATTCTAAAAAATATAAGTGGCGACATCAGTTAACATGTTTTGCTTCCTATTCCAATGTAATGTTGCCTTTAATACACATTGAAGAGCACAAGCAATTTCAGAGATTTTCTGATGAGTTCAAGCAATTACTGAGTACACTTCGTTTAGATGATGTTGTTAACGATGCCAAGAGAGACAAAATAATACTTATGATTGGAGATTGGTCATTTAGTTCTTTGAAGCGGAAGAAATATAAGGTTGTTGAAGCAAAAATTCGGTGTGTGCACGAATGAGGTAAACTGCTCGTATATAACTGAATTTCGTGATAAGTATAATAATCAGTGTGAAATATAACTGGTAATATCAAGGAAAATTTTCTGCAGATTTGTACCGACGGGAAACAGTTGTTATTCTTGGACACTCTGTAAATGAACTGTATGAACATATGGAAGCTGAGGAGGTAAATTCTATATCCATAATTGTTCAAAAAGGCGGGCTTAGAGTCAGTATATTCACTTTACTTAAAAAAACAGCGAAAATTATAATCGGTAATTTCCTCGTTACAAACCTCGAGAATGAAGCTGAAAATGTAATCAAGTTTTTCTAGGTTTTAAATTTATTTGAAAATGAAATTTTTAGGGATGCTTATTATGATTTTTAGGGATGCCGTAAAAATATGATTTAAAGAAAGCCATTAAATCTTCCAAAAAATGACGATGTACAATTGCTAATGAATGAATTCTCCAAGATAATTAAATCTACGTGTACTCTTGCTCACCCATCACAATATTTTGTTGACTTGAGATCAGCTGTTGCATCTGTGCTTATAATTTTTAACACTCAGAGAGTTGGTGAACCTATCAGGCTTCAGTTATATCAATGGACCGAAGCTTTAAATGGAGAATGGATAGAAAAGGAAAACTTACCCAAAGATTATGACACAAATAATATCTTGATAACTTTTCAAACCGATAAAGGCTCTAATCTGTTGGTGTCCATTATCTTTCCAGCAGAAGCCATAAAAAACCAATTAAAATTCAAACATAAAGAAATGTAAGAAATGAAGCTGAAGCTAATGAAAAGAATTCCTGTACATTTGTACAACTTTGCACCAGTCACGCCGGTGATTGGCATTTTATCAAAAACATCTTGATGACAATATGTAAGAAAAGCTCCACAACTGCAACGAGAAATTGACATCGAATTGCTTCTCTCCTCGCTAAATTGCATCTAAGCGATGATGAGAAAAAATTGGTATTATCGAGGTATTCAATGTTATAAATCAATGTTTGAATCTAGTTTCTGTTCTTTTACTTTCATTATAAAATTCTTAAATTATAAAATAATCCGGCTCATAAACTAAGAAAGCAATTTTGTATGACAAAAAAATTTCCAGAAATTAATTTTAATGCTTGAGTGACCAACTGTGTTTGATTACAAGCAGGCCACGGATTGAGAAACAAAATTGGTCCCACATTATGTAATTTTTCAATTAATACGTTTTATAGGTCATAAAAAATTGCATCAAGCACCATGTAAAATTGAGAAAGGGCATGTAAATCGGGGACCTGAAATTTTGTATTACGTTATGCTTCAAATGTTTGAATGCCTTTTATTATATGGACTCACATTTTGACGAGTAATTTTACTATATTCATGCACTTTGGTGATCTAAGATCGTTGTTGTCAGAAAATGTTTGCAGTATGCACATGATTTCAATTGACCGTTGCAATTACGAAATTTTAAAATCCGCTTTTTGGTATATTTAGTGATTAGTCCATTAAAAGTAATATTAATGGTACTTATGGAAGTATTTAATTATTATAAGGAAAAACAATTAAAAAAGTGTGAAAAAGAAATATATTTTGCAATGGTACTTTTATAATATTTTTGACATTTTGACCACACAAACGTTACGGATGGCAATTACACTGTATAATTATAGATTGTCTTCATAACTGTAATATAATTTTCTAGAACCAGAGCTGAATGGAAAATCCGATTATTCAATTGCTGCCACCGATGACTTTACACGGGGCAATAGAAGTAAGAAGGCCCCCAGTAAGTTCTAAAAATGTTTAAATATTATTTCTTCAGTTACAACCACGCAATTGTTTTTAGAAAAATAAAAATTTATTTTTTACACGAAAGCAAAGAGATCACAACCGATATATGTTGTAGCGTTGAGAAAATACCTGAGTTGTATAAAGTGGTTTGTATGCAGATGTGGGTGTGCAATACCTGAGTTGTATAAAGTGGTTTGTATGCAGACGTGGGTGTGCAATACCTGAGTTGTATAAAGTGGTTTGTATGCAGATGTAGATGTGCAATACCTGAGTTGTATAAAGTGGTTTTTATGCAGATTTGGATGTGCAATACCTGAGTTGTATAAAGTGGTTTGTATGCAGATGTGGATGTGCAATACCTGAGTTGTATAAAGTGGTTTGTATGCGGACGTGGATGTGCAATACCTGAGTTGTATAAAGTGGTTTGTATGCAGATGTGGATGTGCAATACCTGAGTTGTATAAAGTG